>JASDQU010107296.1:256000-270419 GCA_032191745.1 Picea mariana
CTCTCCTTCCTCGCGCTTGTTGTCTCCAATGATTTTTTGAGCATAGTGCAAACTATGGATTACTCTCCAAGCTCCATGAAGAATCTTACATCCTGTGCTCTCATCTGCGAGACAACTCTACGCTCTTCTTCTTGTGATCGGGCTACTCTCTAGGCACTGTGAAGAGGCTTAGGCCTAAACTCTGATACAATGATAAAATGAGAAGCAGAGAAGATAGTACAGAGAAGACGAATTTGGAAACAAGAATGAGGATAGCTCAATAAATCAAGAAAATCAAGAAACAATCGTAAGTTGGCCAAGACAGCTGGGTACAATCACATATTGTTGAGGTTATAGATATAATTAACAATATGTTATTCTTTCACAGTTTAATAATTGGTTGATTATGGTTGTACATCAACATTTTAATATGGTAGATTATTACTGTTTTGTTTCTCTTAATTATTAATAGCATTTCTTTCCACAGTTTGAGAAATTGTTATTCATCTCATGGCTGTTTTGGAAGTCATATTTGTACAATAAAACATATATGTAAACAATTGGAAAATATATATATATATATATATATATATGTCACACCACAACCCTTATATGGCTATCCTATTCAGATCTTGCTCTCTCTCTTATAATGATAAGTTCTTGTGTAAGTTCTCATGTTATAATTATGATGACCTTCTTAACTACTCAACGGTGAAGTAAGATTCTATAACTCTAAATACATATTCAAACATTTTGAAAAAAATAATAACATGACAGTAAATATATATATAAATGGAACATACGAAAGAGAGGACAACAAAGTTTCACCAAGCTTAGAGAGAATCAACCAACTTTACATGATCCAGTCACCCTTAAGTCTGATCATGAATCCATAANATAAGCAAAGTCCTGCCTCCTCACACGTGTATTTATCAGTTTTCCTAGGTCTTAAGCAAAGTCCTGCCTCCTCACACGTGTATTTCTCCTTCCTTGCGCTTTCTCATTTCATGGCCATTTCCTCTTGCCAAGACTAGATTAACTTTTCTCTCAGTAGATTCTCCTACTTGGATGATTAAAAAATGATTAAAAAATGTTGTGAGACAACTGATGACGTTGCCGGGCGTTTTGTATACTGTTCTCTTGCTTCCATGACTTGGTGTTTCTTTTGTATAGTGTTCTATTGCTTCCATGACTTGGTATTGCTGTTTAAGAGAACCCACGCCTTGTTCTTTCTATCATATGCCACTCACGACCTCTTCTAGCAGCAAACAATACTCCCCAGACTCGTCCAGGTTGCTCAATGCTCCGTATGCCTTAAAACCCTAGCACCAACAGAGAACTCCCGTTTTTTTTCCTTGATGGTTTCATATCTGAGCCGAGTGCACACATTTCGGTTGATTTCTATCATGTAGAAAAACTAACCCTAATTCTGAGCATACTCAGCACATGGTGTTATTATTTAAAAGTTCTCATGCCAACACCTAACTCTATGGATACACCAGAATCTAGTTACTGTCTGGCTGTCCCATTATTCATCTCTTGGGAGTCTGCACGTTTTGTCTGCTCTAGCCTCAACTTTTATATGCTAAAAGTCAAAACTTTGGTCGGGTGTCCACGAGAATGTTGGCTGTCCCATTATTCATCTCTTGGAAGTTGGGAGTCTGCACGTTTTGTGTGCTCTAGCCACCACTTGTACATGGTCAAAGTCAAAACTTTGGTCGGGAGTCCATGAGATTGTTGAAAGGGTTCTACTGAGCACGGATAGAATCCTAAATCAAGTGAGCATGCTCCACACGCAGTTTCTAAGTAACATGTACTGGCTTTGCATAGACAGCCATATAGTTGGGGTGGATGATCTGAAACTATAAGTTTTCCTTTCTCTGGAGATACCTAACAACAGAATGTATAGACAAGTTATTCTAGCCTCACCTCCACTTTCTCAGCGTCTAAGTCTGGGTTGGGTGACCTCCAACAACACTGGCCATATTCCCTATTGTCCACACTTATCAAAACTCAAGCTGACATGAAATCCTATACGAGTAGCATAATAACATTATGTGTTCACGGGAGTTTGTCATGTGGAACATAACTGACATGGTTGAATGATGATACATTGACTATGTCTAGATAGTCGCTAGGAAAGGTGGCATAGAGGAGAAGCAATTTGTAACATCTAAAAGACAGATTTGAGAGACAAAATCAGAAATGAAATTCTGACGAAGCTAGTGGAAGCGCCTTTTGATCATATTTAGAATTATTGAATTATTGGCAGCAAATGAGAGAATGGTGGAAATGCCTTTGTTTTTTCCTTTTTAAATCCTTGAAGGCTTATTTATGATCAAGATAATTATTTAAACAACTGTCACCAACCAATATGTAATAAGGACCTTTCATTAAATATCTTAGGTTTCTTGGCTATTTAAATCTTATTGAGAGAAGACTAGACTTACTTATGGTAGTTTGCTTTAAAATAGTAAATTCTTAACCAATTCATGGTGTATTAGTTAGATTTTTGTTAGGATATGATGTGTTATTGTAGATTTATGTACTGTAGTTTTCTTTAAAATAATAAATTCTTAATCATTTCATGATGTATTACTTAGATCTTTGTTAGGATTTGAAGTGTTATTGTAGACTTATGTATGATATTTTGCTTTAAAATAATAAATTCTTAACCAATTCATGATGTATTATATAGATCTTTGTTAGGATTTGATTGTGTTATTGAGATCCTTGCTAATAATCATGATTACTTGAACTTGTTTTTGACAAAGATAAATAGAGGGATTTTGATTCTTCTAGTGAGACTATTCCGAAGAGCTAGCCACCCAAGGCATGTGTCTTAAGGAAGAATAAGGCTTCTTAATGCCTTGACATGTTGACACTGTTGATTAAACTTAAGGCTTAAAGAGTAATGTCATGCATATGAAAGTTCTGAAGAGAATGCTTTTAAAGATTGTTTTTTCTACCTTTAGTTATATGGGAAAAGATCCTTAAATGAAATTTACAATATGGCACCAACAATTGTAACATCGAATGGTGTAGGGGAAAACTTACAAAACTATTAAACAAAGCAAGGCATCAATTGCTGAAGAATCTCACCTTGTTGCAGTGGAAGAAAATAGATAGTGCACCCTTGAACAAATTGTAAAGTACATTAATTCACATAGCTTGCATGTCTTGTTTTACTCAGAGTAAATAGGAAAAATTGTTCACTTAACAAATTATTGATATAATACGATTACAGTAGTTGTGATACTAAATTGCAATCAAACATTTATCAAGGAAATGCATATAGAAATGATGAAATATGGAAATACAAGAGAGACACATAATCCAAACTGAACAAAATTTGGAATCTTTTTGTGCACTTGTATTAATACTCAAAGGAGAGTTTTGTATTAGATCTATGTATTTATACAAAACTATCACAACTCAAAACTGTTGGACTTCTTATAATAAAAATAACAAATATTTGAAATAATGCAATAGTGCATAGAAAATGATGAGATTTGTTGGAATTCTCTTCTATCTCTTCGCCTCCTGGCATAAACACTTATTTTCCTCATTCCTTTAGGTGCATGGTCTTCTTATAATTAGGCATAATGTCTTAGTCGTTGTAGTCATGTTGTCATATGTCCCTTACAATGACATTTTCTTACCTACTCACAACTTTTCTTTCTTTTCCATGCTCATTTCATTGGTTGCATCTATCTAAAAATTCCACCACCAACTTTGATGGCTCAATTGTTTCATTCACCTCGAAAGTGTATAATTTCCTTTCCACTTGCAGAAGCCTTTCTTGAATTCTTTTCACTTCTTGAGATAAGGCCTGGAAATGTGAACTTGGGTTCACTAGCCATTTATTTATTTTAACAAGGTCAATATGGCTCATTTCTTGAATCGTGACCAGATTTTCCTCTTTCCTTTTTCTAGACTTATGCTGATTCATTTCGATATTGATCTTCTCCAAGGCCTCCGCGATACTTCTTCCCTCAAAATAAACTATTTTTTTGTCTAAGGATGATAATGCTTCTTGGAAAGTGTTCTTCACCTCTAGGGATTATCTCTTGCTCTCTACCAAATTCATTTCCCACACCTTCAGGGCCATATCACCTCTTTTTTGTTCAGAAGGGGAAAGCCAAGGAAAATTAGGGACATTATATTTTTGTGCCAATATGATGGCTTCTTGAAACTTAGCTCGGGCTGAGCCAGATTCTCTTTCCTTAATCAACCTTCATAAAAAGATCCTGTTGGGCCATTTCCAGTTTTTTCGTTTATTTCCAGAGCAGCTAGAAGGCTAAAATATCTACTGGTGTACCTTAAGTGAGGTCTAATATTGCTTGCAATTTCCTTATTAACTCATCATGTTGAGTGCCCAATCCTTTGTTGGCCTATGAATTTCAATGGAGCTCCTTTAGGATAGCTAAGAGTTGTTGGATTTGATGTTGGTCATAAGATATTATTTGTTCAAAGTCTTGGTGCATCTTGTTCTTTACACTCTATTCCATGGTCAATATTTGATCTCGCAACTTCCCCACCAATAAGATTTTATGTCTTAGTTACTCTGCCAAATTCTCCACAACCCATTGATTTGTAGTGGCAAAGGCACCCAATGAACCTCCAACTATGAAATTGGGTTCAATAGCCATTTATTTATCTTAAGAAGGTCAATATGGCTCATTTCCTGAATGGCGGCCAACGTTTCATCTTTTCTTTTTCTAGAATTATGCTGATTCATTTCGATATGGATCTGCCCCAAGGCCTCCGTGATACTGCTTCCCTCAAAATCAATTAGTTTTTTTTATAAGGATGATAATGCTTCTTGGAAAGCGCCCTTCACCTCCAGGGATAATGTCTTTCTCTCTGCCAAATTCATTTACCACACCTTTAGGGCCATATCACCTCTTATTTGTTCAGAAGGGGAAAGATGAGGAAAATTAGGGACATTATCTTTCTGTGCCAATATGATGGCTTATTGAAACTTAGATCAGGCTGAGCGAGATTTTATTTCCTTAATATAGACATCCTTCATAGAAAGGTGTATTTCCTGGTAGAACCTATGGATGACATCAACCTTCATAAAAATATCCTGCTAGGCCATTTCCAGTTTTTTCGTTTATTTCTAGTGCGTCTAGAAGGCTAAAATATCTACTGATGTACCTTCAGTGAGGTCTAATTTGGCTTGCAATTTCCTTATTAACTCATCACATTGAGTGCCCAATCCTTTGTTGGGCTATGAATTTCAATGGAGCTCCTCGAGGTTATCCCAAAGTTGTTGGATTTGATGACGGTCATAAGCTCTGATTTGTTCAAAGTCTTGGCTCATCTTATTCTTTACAGTCTGTTCCATGGTCAATATTTTATCTTGCAACTGCCCCACAAATAAGATTTTTTGTCTTAGTTACTCTGCCAAATTCTCCACAGGCCATTGATTTGTTGTGGCAAAGGCACCCAATGAATCTACAACTTCTTTCATGAATTCTGAATCATCACGATTATTTCCCTCGTACAACATCCTCTTCCTTTTGGTTACTACCACGTCTTCCTATTTTGATTCTCTTTTGACGATCACCCTTCGTTTCTTTCTAAAGAAGAATATGAAGGAGGCATCTCTTCAGGAAATATTGGGGTGAGATTACCTACAAAAATGACTTCGGAACTAGGATTTCTGAAACTAGACTGCAGAGGTGTCAATGAAGTGATAGGAGTACCGATCTCCATAGACAATTTTTTCTCTACTATATTGGCGGCAAGTGTGGATGGTGTCGAAGGAGATGCATCCTGCCCTTGTTTTAGGAAGTCTTTGAGATGAGCCACTTCCTAAGGGCCCAGTGAACTTGATAATGAAGCTTCTAATTTCTGAGTCAAAACTTCAGAGCTCTTTGGGGTTTCCTCGATATTATGTTTTCCACAATAATCTAGTTCAAAAACTCGAGGTATAGATTCCTGTGTAGGAGGAGCGACTATCGAATCTCCTTGTAGTACTTTCGATAAACTGTTTCACCCGTGTCTTTGGAAACTAAGGAAACTGGCCTATGGATATGGGGACAAGGTTTGGAACTTGTTCAATACCTCCTCATAATACCTAACTCCCCTGAATATTTCATCATGTGGCGAGTTTTCATGCACATATCTTTTGATGTTGTATTGGGCTAGGTGGTTCTCCATGATTTTGTGTGGGTCATGTCTTTTAAATTCAACGTTAACCAATTTGACATCCTCCAAAGCTGCAACCTCCACTTTGGAATGACCAACGTCTAATAGTGAAAACATACCAACTTGTATAGGGAAGGTAGGCCATACCTTTTTCCAGGCTACCTTAAGCTCCTTGTTGATGTCTCCCATTACTGTCTGGTAAGATACCTCTTTGCATACCATCCGGTTTGGTAAAATCACGGGAGAGCATGGGGAGGAACTGAGCATCCAAAAACCATGATATAAGAGAAGTTTTCTTCAACGAACCAATCTACTAGTTTTCCCATATTTCCCATGATCCTGTTTGAAATCCGATGAGGGGGTTCACCATATATGGATATATGAATAGGAACCACTACCTTCTAGAATATTTTTTTGAAGAAATATTTGGCCTTTTCCTCCTACAACTTGGAATGGTAAAAGTGGATAGTCTCTACACTAGTCGGGGTCCAACTCCAATTCATCAATGGGAAACGAGTCATGAAACATATAGCGTCCATGAAATACACAAACATATATAAAGGAGTGGGTTGCCCCTTTGATTTTGCTATTTTTTATTGAATAATTTATTTGGCCAAATTATCTAACAAAATTTTGGTCGAATTAAAAGTTTAGCCCTCGACCACCTCGTGCATGATCGACACTCATTCCACTAGGAAATGATTAGGACTCTTCTTTCCGAACAGTCTACAGAGCATCATGGCTACGTAAACCATGTGAGTGTCCAACGACATTGTGGAATACATGCCATGAGCGTTGGCCCTGAACTTCTTTGGGTGCCCACACCAGGACTTGATTATATCAAGATAAATCTTGTCATACTGTATGCATTCCTGTTGCTCAAAATCGAACATAAATGTAACACTGTAATTATATTTAGGATAGGGAGATATCTTATACATTACTTGGAGGTGTTTTGGTCGGAAAGAACCAAGATCAACCTTTTGATGGTTGAAACTGCTCTTGGTTTGGATGTCGATGTTTTCCAGGGCCCAACTTATCATGTCATTATACAACGTAAGTCTCGGACGCACAACTATCTTGTGCAGCTCTGATTGGGCTATATATCTGAGTTTAGTTTCATGATTATTGTCTACTTCATCATCGAAATCTTCCACACAGTTTATAATCTCATGTTCCATAACCTCGAACACATGTGTCCAAGATTTAACCGAGTCTATACTGCACGATGTAGTGTCTGACAGAACGTTCGCATTTGTATTAGAACCCTCACTAGTTGCATCAATATTATTCATCATCTTTTGTGGTGCCATGATATTGAGAGAAAAGAACGAGGTTACTTGTTGCAGAGGAATTGCGTGAGCTTCTCAATCAGATAAAACTTGCTACTTTCCGGAAGGTGAAAATCAAATTCAAAATCAAAGTATTTTTATTCACATCAGATGCATTGATTCTAGTATAACTTTACTGATGGCAAATTTATTAACTTTAATGGAAACGTATACCCAGCGATCCACAATCTACGTTAAAAATCGTTACCGTTGATTTGTCATAAATTCCATTAATATTCGACAGTTTGTGTTCGGGAAATTTAGATGAGACAGAGTGAGAATTATCTGAATCTCGAATCTACGAAGGTTAATCTATGGATAATATATTCTAACACTTTAGTTAATCATGTTTAAAAAGTGCGTTAATTTCAAGTGTCTCGGTAGTTCAGAATTCAGGAACTTTAAATGTATCTCGAGAGAAAACCTCCGAAACCAGAAACTGCGAAGTGATTAATTATCTGGTAATCGATTTTAAGTCTTAATTAATCATATTTAACTTTAAGTGTTTTAGAAATTTGGACTTTGGGAACTTTAGGATACGGCGAGGGATAAACGTCTAAACTCCGAAGGGAGAAATCATTAATTATCTCCTGAACATGATCAACCTAATTAATTAAAGTTTAATAGTTTGACATTTTGGTGTTTTAGTGATTTGTGAATTAGTTCTTTTCTATATTTATGAAGGGTCATCTCCTGTGGTGACATGTCGCAGATGATGTCATTCTAGATGATGTGTGTAGAAAAGGGAGGTGCCACATGTTACTTAGAAAAGGGACGTGAATCAAATGAATATTCAAACGAAAATGTTAGAAATGGGTGCCATGTGTCAACTCGAGGAAGACTCAAAAGATACACGTGTACCACGACTCGTGTACCTCAAAGGTTTAGGAAAAGTGATGAATGTACACTTTTAGGTTGCGAGACTTTTATCGTTAAGACTTATTGAAATATCCGAAGTGCAAAGCTCCAAAGAGAACTTTAGTGGTTCATGATATTAACTATCACGCAGCTCCAAAACTCTAGAAAAATTAGGGTCATTCAATCAAAATGGAAAAATTCATCAATGATGGATATCACATGTGCCTTATTTCTAATTAACCATACATGAATTTGATTTGAAATTCGAAAGTTATTTTCTAAGTTATCGTTTTGGAAAAGATTATATTTTCATGAAGTGGAAAATGTGAAGTTCAAAAGTTCAGAATTATATGTGTTCCAACCTAGGCTCGATGTGGGGATTGTGTCACCCTGTAATACATGGAAGAACAGTAGACCAAGTTACTTTATTGGGTAAATGGAGTCATTAATCATACAAAGAAAAATTGAACCTCAATCGAATCTCAGAAAACCTTCAAAAGACATCTAATTATTGATATCAAATTAGGCTATTAATAATTTCCCTTTCCTAAAACTGAGTTTGGATCTGCTTAAGATAATCGAAACAAATTTAACTGAAATATCATACTTTGGTCGATTTTTGTCACATCAAGGTTAAGTAAATTTAACAATTTATTCAGGGAATCCTTTGTTGGTTTAGAATGTAAATATTTCCACAAAGAGAACTAGATACCATAGTATGTTATATATGTGTATGAAAGCCTTACATATATCATAGATATTACTCCACTACCAGCGAGTCTGTTCAGTACCCCGGTGAAGTTATCTACATCTCCCATTGAATTTCATTTCACCACTTCAATTCGCATTTTGTTGAGATGAGGGAAATCACTACATGCATTTCCTTTCATCATCTCTCTTTGGAAAAAATGGGGGCAATCAGATTATGAATTTCCTTTCACCATATGTCTTATATTTTAATATTTTTGAAGTGGGGACAATCAATTTGTATGTATCATACAGGGGATGATATCTGCTTAAAATGTAACAATGAAGGTCTGTCAACAATTTTTTGATTGTACTCTGAACCGATTTTCTACCAATCTTCAATACACCTTCGCCTATAGGGAAGATTTTATGGGAATTTTTATTTTTCAAGGATTGACCTTGACCGAATTATTCAGTTTAAAATCTGATAGAAGAGATAAAGTTATTAGGTTTAGCCTAAACATACTTTCTTTTAGTTAAATCATAGCAATCATAAATAATTTTGTCTAATCTCGTTTCGAGGGTATGTTTTTAAGTTTTCAGAGTCAAGGTGAAATTATTTCTTTCTATGAAGACCAAGGGAAGTATCTCAAAATTCAGAAGTGAATATAATCCTAGGTATAGGAAAAATAAAACAAAATGAGGGCTCAAAAGGGTATGATATGGAAGAATTTCATTTCCACATGAGTTTATTTATTGATTATCGAGCTTCTCTCTAGACCTCATTTTATTCCTATTTTATTTTTCTTTTTATATCATTTTGTTTTATTTTCATTTGATTCAGATAAGGCTTAAGAATTAATCTATAGAATTATACTTTTCTGATCCTTGATCACATGACAATGTTTACATGGGTAAAACCTCGTTTATATCTAATAAGATTTCCTTAGAATTTTGGCTTGAACTATAAGTATAGGAGTTCATACCTAGGATTTAATTTATATTTTCAATCAATCCAATCATTAATTCATCACATGTTTTGAAAGAAAGAAAATGTTTTGAAAACTTAGTGTTGGATTCTGATACCTTCTCATCTCTCATCTAATATAAGTATTCTGCATGCGAAGAAAATGGGAAATGTCAGAAAATTTCACAGAATAGAAATGACATGCAATAAAAATATTTTACATTTTTCTTTTATGATATCAAATAGGACTTGGTTTATTTACAACGAAAAGTAAAATTTGGATAATCTACAAAGAAAATAAAATTGCAAATCAAAACAAGAAACCAAACTGGTATATACAATGGGAATGTGAAATATGATTATTGCATAAAATGTTTTAGGTAATGCCCTCTGATTGGGGCGTCAAGAGTTTTTCTGTCGAGATTTTTCTATAAGAAGGAATTTTTTCCCTCAACGAATGCAATCCCGAATGGTCCTAACCAGAGATGGTCAAACTTGCCATGTTTTCCCTCATACTATTTTCTAGCGTCCCACTTTAAAACGATATCTCCAAGAAGAAACTCCCTGCCTTTAGCCTTTTTGTCGAAAAGGGCCTTCATATTATATTGGTACTTCTGAAGTCTGTCATCTACTTCGACCCTATTTTGATGGACTTCGATTATTTGATTTATCCTTCTTATAACGTCATTCAGCTATGTATTTACGTCTTGCGAGAGATTCATCAAAGGAAGAGAGAGGTTTATAGGAAGGAAGATGTAAGTATCATAAACCATTTGAAAATGGGACATACCTATTGATTTCTTGGTGCCAATTCGATTTTCCCATAAGGTGTATTTCAAGTGAACGTGCCAAGCCTTTTTATTTTCTATCAACACCCTTTTGATTATAGTCATCAGTATCTTGTTGGATCATTCGAATGACCCATTCCTCTAAGGATATTGGGCTGTAGAATGTCCTAACACGATGTTGTATTTTTGGCAAAAATAGACCATTTCCATAGATTTGAAAGCTTGGGCATTGTGAGTGACTATTCTCAGAGGGAAACCAAATCTCGATAGGATTTCCTCTTCCAAGAAGTTTATTACCACTGAATCTCTAGAGTTCCAAGTAGGAATGGATTCAACCCACTTCATGAAGTAATCGATAGCAGTTAAAATCCATTTATGTTGGGTGCTTAACTGCGGATGGATTTCTCCAATGAAATCTAGACCCCATTGTTGAAAGGGATCTTCTGTTTTGACTGAGACTAAAGGTAGTGCAGGGAGATTTTTATTACTAGAGAATAGTTGACAAGAGTTGCAGGCTCTGACCTTGGCATTCACATCAGTAAATAATTTTGGCCAATAATACCCAACTCTTAAAATCTTGTAGGTCATTTCCTCCAAGCGTGGTTTCCTCCACACACTCCTTCATGAAATTCATTTATGACACCTTCTGTTTCAGGTTCTATTAAGAAACTTAACAAGAAACATAGAGGATCCTTCTAGTACAACTCGTCATCAATAATACAATATTTAATCGAGTGTAGTTTCAAATTTCTCTCCTTGGATGGATTCATGTCATTCAAGAAGTGAAGGGTAAGGAGATGTGAAACAATATCACAATACCAAATAGAGGAAGAAAAATTGTCTTCAATCTGAATTGTAGGTGTTATGTCGTGAAGTTCCTCTATATCTGGTATATAACCATGTGATTCCATGTGGTTAATCCTGAGCACCCTAAAATTTGATTTTTCTAACAATTTTTACAGGCCCTCACCTTTGACTAGCTTGGTCGGTTTTACTTCTAGATCAAACTCTTGAATTTTAGCCAACCAACGAACTCTTTTTTCATCGCTGTCTCATTGGACCAATATGTCTTTGACAACACTTGTTGGCACGTGAGAGATTAGTTCAGTGAAACACATATGTTATGAAATATGTGAGAGATTTCACCATTGCGTAAGCTTGTTTTTCAAGTATATCATATTTTAATTCTCCGTCCCTCAGACTTTTGCTGAAAAAGGATAATAGTTGCTCAAAAAATTCTTCATTATTTTTGCAGGAGAACCACTACAATAGTATGTTCAGAAGCGAAAGAGAAGATCAAGAATTCCTTGGTATAGTCTGTACTGGCTAACACTGGTGCTTCGCTTATAGATTTCTTGACTTTCTCGAATGATTCTTTAGCTTCGACGGTCCATTTCACTTCACTATCTTTCTTCAACATATCTTTAATCAATTTAATTATTTCAGTAAAATTGGGAATGAATCTTCTCAAAAAGTTGATCTTTCCTAACAAAGATTGAATTTCTTTTCTATTCCTATGAATATTAATCCTATCTATAGCTTCAACTCGCTTAGGATCAACCTTGATTCCTTCTTTTGACACTATATGACTGAAGAGCTTACCTTTTATTGCATAGCGAATTGTCATATCTTAGGATTAAGACACAAACTGAATTTTCTACATTTCTCAAAAGTTTGTTTGAGGTGTACCAAATGTTTTGCATGAGAATTAGAAAAAATTGTCAAATCATCGAGATAAATAACAACAAATTTGTCTCTTTCACTGATGAAAGATATATCCATCGCTCTATAGAAATTATCCCCTGTGTTCATCAAACCAAATGGCATTTTACCATACATGAAAGTTCCCCATAGAGTGGTAAATGCACTTTTTTCTTTGTCCTCTTCATGGACAACAATTTGATTGTATCCTGAAAAACCATCAGTCATGGAAATTTTGTTAGCTCCAACTACTTTTTCTAGGACATGATCCATTTTTGGTAGTGGGTAGTTTTTTTTGAGGGATGACTGATTTAAATTTCTGAAATCTACACAAAGCCTTATTTCTCCATTTTTCTTCCTGACGGGTACCAGATTTTATACCCATTCAGAATACCTGAGTGGAACGATAATCATTGTGTTAATAAGCTTCTTGAATTCCCTTTCTATCACTAGCAGGAGGATAGGATTTATCTGTCTAAGATTCTTCCTGAAAGGTTTGATACCATGCTTCAAAGGAATCTTATGTTCAATTACATAGGTATATTAAGTTTTTAGATCATCATAGGACCATGCAAATGTGTCTTTATACTGTCCAAGCAACTCGACATACTTACTCTTCATTTGGGATAGAAGGTATTTCTATATCTTGACCAGTTTAGGATTTTCCATAGTTTTTATATTACAATCTTTAACCTTTTCGGGTTGGGGATGTAAGGTAGATTTTAATGACATGTCATAATGATCAAAGAATATCTCTAAAGGGATCAAACCTCTAGGGATCTGATTGTTTTTAAGAACAAGCATACGATTATTTGCAATCTTATCCTTGAACTTTTTAGGGTTTTCACCTTCCTGCATGACCCAAATAGGATCGTTCTGGTTTTCCTGATCTATGTGAGTTTCAGAGAACTCATCAACCATTTCAAGAAACCGTTTAATTTGTTCATCGTCTTCAAAGACTTGCGAGTGCTAGAAATTATTTGGGATTGAAGGTCTGTGTCTCATTTCAATGTCATATTTCAATTTTAGGACAATAGGTGGTACAAAGGTCATGGCAGCTTTGGCTAAATAATCAACCTACTGATTTTCCATTTTGGGAATGGAGTGAATGTTAAAGGAAGAGAAGAACTTGATTATAATGCGATTGACAGATGACATGATGTGTTTCTATTTGATGTCGACAGATGCTATTGACTCAGTTTGATTGAGTGTGCAGGGTTTTGACCTTGAGGATGTAGAGGCATCGGTAGAATCCACTTGGACTCCGGACTGAGTCAGGGAGTGTGCTTTTGGGTTGATATGTTTACTATGATGTTTCATTTGATTTGATGATTTGATGTTGACATTTCTGACATGATTGTTGATGATGTAGGCTGACGATAGCTTTCCGACCAGACTCACATATGGAGTAAAGGGGCCACACACGATTTGCAGAGAGGTTGAGGGAGAGGGGTGGAAAACATCCCTACCACTGCCTACTAGCACTCCCGCCGTGGCTCAAA
The DNA here is from genome assembly GCA_032191745.1 of Picea mariana. NCBI lineage: Eukaryota > Viridiplantae > Streptophyta > Pinopsida > Pinales > Pinaceae > Picea > Picea mariana. The sequence goes on from JASDQU010107296.1 coordinate 269,973, forward strand.
CTGTAGGTTAACGATTACCTAGTTCGAGAGGATCCACGATGCCGTGAGGGCAGACTGCGATAGTCGCTCACGATGATTCTAAGGGGCGCACAATAAGGAGGGGGCCTTATTCCTTAGAACCCTTAGTCTCCTACAAGTTCACCTAGCGGAGTGTTGACTCTAGGGGTTATAGGTGTACCAATCAGTCCAGTTGGTGAGTGACACCCTTGGAGCATGTGGTGCATCCTGAAGGGCACGTCGCACAAAAGAAACACGAGAAGAGAGTGACACCCTTGGAGCATGTGGTGCATCCTGAAGGGAACGTCGCGAAAAGGAAATGAACGAGGCGAGTGGCACCCTTGGAGCACGTGGTGCGTCCTGAAGGGCACGTTGCATTGATGTGGATGAAGGAAACAAACCTAATAGCCCTAAGACCTTAACACTTTAAGAGATTCCTAAACAACTTCC
>JASDQU010107297.1:24782-39178 GCA_032191745.1 Picea mariana
CATGGTCTCCCACTTGAAATTCCAAGTGTCTTCTTTTCTGGTCCACATAACTTTTCTGTATGTCCTGTGCCTCCTTTAAGTTTGGTTGTACCTTTCTTAATGTACTCTCCATTTCTTGGAGCATCTCTGGTCCAACCATGAGTCTGTCAATCAGGTTATCCCAGCTAATTGGAGTCATACACTTTCTGTCGTACAATACCTCAAAGGGGCTCAATTTAGCAGAAGTTTGGTACTCATTGTTATATGCAAATTCTACTAGGTGCAGGTAGTCTATCCACTTGCTTGGTTTTTTTCTTATGTATATGTAGAGCATATCTTCTACGATTTGGTTTGTTCTTTCAGTTTTTCCATCCATTTGTGGATGATAACTGGTGATGAAATTCAAATTAGTATTTATCCCTGCAAACAATTCTTTCCAAAAAGCAGATGTGAATTTTACATCTCTATCCAAAATCACCATTTTGGGAATACCATCTAGTCTAAAAATTTCTTTCATGAACATTTCAACATTTTTTATAGCTTTAAAAGTAGAATTTACAGGAATAAAGTGTGCAGACTTACTAAGTTTATTGATTACCACCATAATAGAATCATTTTGTTTATGAGTTTTAGGCAAACATGTAATAAAGTCTAGCGATATAGTCTCCCACTTCCATTCTGGTGCCGATAAGGGATGTAATAGGCTGGTTGGATGTTGGTGTTCATCTTTTACCTGCTGATAATCTTGACACTTATCTAAGTATTATTTTGTTTCACCCTTCATATTAGGCCAATAAAATAATTTTCTAAGTGTTGTTATCGTTTTCTGGTATTCTGGATGACCAGAATATAGTTTCTTATGCACTTCATCCAAAACTATTAACTTTAATTATGTCGAATTCTGGTATGTATATTTTGTGTTTAAATTGTAGTAGACCATTTTTGCCGATACTTAGTTCTGTTTTGTCTGAATTTTCTGTAGTGTTTTGTAATTTTTCCAGTGTCTTAGTGTAATTTTCGTCGTTATTACCTGATGTCTTTATCCTCTGTTCAATATCGCTTTCTGCCCTGCTAATGTTGATTTCAAATATCCCATGAAATCTTCTTCTCAAAGCATCAACTACTTTATTTTCCTTACCCTTGATATGTCTTACCTCAAATTCAAATTTGCTCAAGAAGGATAGCCATCTTGCTTTCCTTGCATTAAGGTCTGGCTGACTAAACAAATATTTCACACCACTATTATCTATTAATAATAGATTTTTTCTGCCCATTATGTAGTGTCACCACATTTTTAAGGCGTGTATTACTGCTGCCAATTCTAAGTCACGAGTGACATAGTTTTTCTCATGTTCCTTTAATTTCCAGGACTCATAACAAATAACATGTCCTTCTTAAGTTACAACACCACCTAGTCCTTCTTTGCTGGCATCAACATAGACGGTAAAGTATTTATCTAGATATGCTACCTTTAAAATGGGTGCGGTTGTTAACAATTCCTTTAACTTATTAATACTGTCTTGACACTTCTGTGACCAGTTAAACTTGGTCCCTTTCTTTTGTAATGATGTGATAGGGTAAGGAATTTTGGAGAACCCCTCTATAAATCAGCAATAATATCTGGTGATTCCCATGAATGACCGGATATCCGCTACATCTTTTGGTACTGGCCATTCCATGATGGCTCTTACTTTCTTAGGATCGACTGCAATTCCTTTGGCAGATATTATGTGTCCTAGGTAATTTATTTTCTTTTGATAAAAATCATACTTATCAAATTTAGGATACAGTTGGTGTTTCCTTAAAGTTTGCAGAACTATCCTTAGGTTCTCTTCGTGTTCTTCTTCTGTTTTAGAATATATCAGAATATTGTCAATAAATACCAATACGAATTTGTCCAAGTACTGACTAAAAATAATGTTCATTAAAGATATGAACGTGGATGGTGTGTTAGTGAGTCCGAAAGGTATAGCTACAAATTCATAATCTCCATATCTTGTTCGAAAATTTGTTTTTCTTATGTCTTCATGTTTTATCCTAACTTGATGATAACCAGATCGTAAATCCAACTTCGAAAAGACCTTTCCCCACCTACTTGATCGAACAGATAATTTATCCTAGGTAAGGGGTACTTGTTCTTAATAGTCATTTTGTTTAATTGTCTATAATCGATACATAGTATTAGAGTATCATCTTTCTTTTTCACAAAGAGGACTGGTGCTCCCCATGGTGAAACACTTGGTTTGATATAGTCTTTATCCAATAATTCCTATAGTTGGATTTTTAGTTCTGTCAATTCTGGAAAAATCATTTGGTAAGGTGCTTTAGAGATAGGGGATGAACCAGGTATTAGGTCGATAGAAAAGTCTATCTCCCTTCTAGGGGGTAATTCAGGTATCTCATCAACAAATATGTCTCTAAAACCACGTAGAATAACAAAGTATTCCAAGTTGGGTTTATCTTCTTTTCCTAACAAGTTTGTTACTTGGATGGCGTAAACTTGACAACCCTTTCTCATTCATTTCTTGCATTGCATTGTTGAAACTTGTCTAACGAATACTAGTTTTTGTATACCTTGGGTTGTTCTAGTGGTGTCATTTTTCGTCGTTATACTTAAGTGTCTTTGCATAACAATCTAGCACTACTTTATGCCTTTCTAACCAATCCATTTTGATAATTACATCATAAGATCCTAGTGGTAGAATGTTCAGATTTGTCTTTGTGTATTGACCACCTAAACTTAATTCTTAATCATCAATAAAGTCAACCACTTTCCTTTTAGTTCTTGTTGCTAGTTGTACCAACCATTATTTTGCGTGTCTCATTTTCTTAAGTTTATTTGACTCTACTACACCAGGGGTGATATAACTTAATGTAGCTCCAGGATCAATTAAAACATAAATTCAAGTGTTATTGATTTTACCTTCAATTTCCACCACAGAGGACTGGTAGTCAACTTGTCGACCATCCACGACTGCATTGATTCGATGTAGGCTTCTGCCTACATCCCCTAATGTAGAGGATTCCTGTAAATTGTGAATAGAAATTTTGTTCGCTGAAATCAAACATGGGTAGTTCCTCCTTAGATGAAGTTCTCTGCATTCCCAACATTTTAACGGTTCACGAGGGCTATCCACAAACTCCTTTGTTCCCAGATTTACCGATTTACCGCCTCCTTGAATGCTTGGATTTTGGAGTGAAAATATTTTCTTGGAAATCTTTTTGCTGCATTTCGATAAGGGGTTGGCTGGTATCCCTTCTTCCGCTGGTTCATTCGGTCTGATTTCTTGTCCTTCCAAGCCTTGGAAAATTATGCTCGTTGTTTGTGTTAGTTGTAACACATACATGATTTTCATAATACTTCACTTAAGGAATTGGGGTTATCAAATTCTATTTTGTCCTTGTAGGATTGTGGTAAACAACTTAGGAACCACTGAATTTTCAATTTATCCTCCTGGATATAAGGTACAAACCTTAGTAATTCTAGGAATTTCTTTATCAGATATTCCATAGCCATTTCACCAAGTCATAATTCATAAAATTCTTTCGTTTTTATTTCATAGTAACTTTTAGATAGGTACTATTTCTTAAATTATTTATTAAAGTCAAACCATTCCATTTGTTTCTCCTTTAGGCCCTTGTCCAATTTCAGGTCTTTCCACCAAATGTTGGCTTTTCCTTTCAGATTATAGATGGCCATCCTAACTTTCATATTGTTGGAATAGTTGTATATTTGGAAATACTTCTTGATGTCTAGTAACCATGCTTCGACTTCCTCCCCTATTATGGATTCCCATCAATGGTAGCTGGTTTGATTTTCTTAAATTCTCCCTCAAGGTGATCTACCTGTTTTCTTTTCCTATCTGTTTTTGTTTTATCTTCAGCTGAAGGTTTACCTTCAGATGAGCTATCCCCTCTTTCTACTTGAGGACCAGAATTATTGGAGGCCCTTTTACTGACCTCTTCTTCCTGGTTATTGTCCTTTGGGGATTTCTTTGTTACTAAACTTCATAGCAAGACTTCATTTATTTCCTTTTGTTCTTTCCGTGCCTTCTTCAGTTTCTCATTGTCTGCTTTGAAAACCTGTAGCTCAAAAATGTGATTCCTCATCGTTTTTATAACTTCAATAGGTGAGCTTCCATCACTATTCCGTCTTGAATCTTCGTGAGGTCTTTGTTCAGGATTCCCATAGTGTCTGATTTCTGCGTCATCCTGGGCTTCCATGATTAACCTAAAACAAAAAAGTTTTTTATGTTTGTAACAATAATGGTTCGTTAGTTTTTACATAGACATAAATATGTGCTAAAATAAAAATATGGCCATGTTCAAGGTACAAGTGTTGTAACCTTTGCTCTGATACCATATGTAATGTACCTCAAAATTGTCATAATTTTTCTTTTTTGAGGAAATAACCTACAATGCCATTTAAATGTTTGTCGCTAGATGGGAGAAATATTTATTTCTGTTGTAATTTTTTGTGACGTAAATTAAATTCATCCTACTACATGATGCCATTTACATACCTCTCTATCTTACTCGATATTGAAACTTATATGGTTAATTCTCAAAGGGTTTAGTAACTCCCCTTTAATCTCCAACCTACTCATTCATATACATAAATGTCTATACCATAGACTATACTTAGGGCTTATAGTCCTAGTCTCTCTTTACATACAAGGCCCTTATGGGCTGCACGCAATACTATTTAATTTTTCCATTTGAAACAAATGTTTTCTTACCCTATATATATATAGCCACGGGAAATGGTTCTGTACCCACAGTTAAAAAGTGGCTTAATGGTATACACTTAGTATTAATATACATAGCTTTGATTAATAGATGGGTTCCCTTTCGATTTTTCCAATATTAACACTAATCTGATCCCTTTTCCTAGCAGAGAGTTTAAGTAATGACATCCTATGTTAAATTTGACTTAACAAAATGATGCTCCAACAAACCTTCTCTCAAACAATATGATAAATCTAACAAGGAAGTTGAAGGATACTAGATCAAATTCGTCGAGACTCGGAAGAGTTCATTTACTTCGTGAATTTTCTTGATGTGAAAGAGCGGCTACTATCAGAAGGGAGTTAAGACTCTGCATTTAGATTTTAATGGAAACCTGTGTGTGCGCATTACGATGCTCTTACCTAGCCCTTCTTCCAATCCAGTCATGCCAACTCTGCCCCCGTCACATGGCCAGACCGCCCTTTGTACCTTCATCATTTAAACTAAGTAATGAAGGTACCTCTTAGGGTTTTAATGTGTTTGTTGTCTCATTAGGTAGTCTTTCAAAAGACTTTGTATACCTTTATTTCTTATTGAGGCATGTCATCGGTTTGGGAAAATGTTACCTGGTGGAACAACGCCACCATTCGCCCTCCCTGGTAAGCTTCCGAACACCCTATGCTCTAGTTATGAAAAAAAAAAATATTCTTTAATACGGTGGAAGAACCCTCTTGTCAAATTACCTGTTTTACTTAAATCTCTCATTATCGTTGTTCCCGATAACTTTTCAGAATTGCTTCCCGTTTCTATATATAATGTTTATAGTAGATTTAATCTTTAATTCCTGGAGAGGTTTTGACATCCTACCCTTGTTCAGACTTAGGGAAATTTACACCTACAATGTTTCTTATGGGTAATAGCGAAAAATGTTTCAAGTTCTTTCTTATCTAGTATGTCAAGGAAAGTGATTCTCTGTGTTTGAGATTCCTATGGTTTCGTAACTAACAATTATCAATACCCCTTACATTCCATAAGCTGAGGCCTGAATTGAATCTTCGTGAGATTGTGAAAGCATTTTCTTTTTGGAAGGGGATGGTCCCACTATATAATATTGTACTTTCTTCCCTTTCTTCGTAGAGGGGTGAACCCACACTTCTATAGTTTCGTTAAGCTTTAGTTGTTTTTTGCATATGTCATTTTCCTTTATATCTAACATATTCCTGCTTGATGTCATTAAAAATTAATCCTCTACGATTTTTCGAACAATCTATTAAAGAATATTATTGTTATTATTGTAGCCTACCCCATTTGGACTCCATAGAAGGATATCTCGGTATTGACTGCTGGTTTATAATTACTTTCTGCAATTTGATTCTAGAAGGGGTTAAATTTGACAGTTAGGTATAGTCTCGGTTCAGTGTGAAATATTTATAGTATGTCTTCGCACAACATGACTTATACCATCTGTATGTTAAAGAAAATTAGTACTGTTGATTATTTAATTTTATTTAAATTCGTTGACTGTTGTGTAAATGTTTCCTTCTTATTAGCTTTGTTCATTTAAATATTGGGTATAATTCACTAATGATGGGCCTTGTTGATGCGAGGGTACCCATCAAGGAGTTACTGCACCATTCTCCCTCGGCCCGGGCGTTCGTCCAACCAGCAAGCGATAAGGAAAAATATGAGCATGTATGCCAAAAGATGAGTGTCGCCTTGGAATACTCAGTTTGTTAACAATTATCATCCTGTTGATGTTTCTGTTACCTTTCTTTCATATAAATTACTAATATTTACAGGGTACATTTTTCCAGAGCTTTAGTTTGCGCAATTTTCAGATACCGACCCCTGTCTTCGGTGCAAAATATATTTGGGTTCCGAGCCCATCATCTCTCAGACTTAACTTTACAGGTTCTAGAAAATGGAGGTCGTGGTCTGTCCAGTTTTTCCGTTACAAATAGTTATGTTTCTACTTGAGTATTGTTTGGTTGAAGTGTAACCCCCTCTTGTGGTAGTGTTTCCATTGTTGGAATATCACCCAGTACTTGCATAAGTATTGGATCCATGTTTGATTTTAATTCTAGTCAAGATATGTAATAAATTTCTTTAATATTGAGTTACGGTTCCTGTCGTTTGTACTCGAAATGATATGCTGAATCATATCGAGTTTGTCTCTTGATTGTCGAGCACCGATTACTATTAAAATTGAAATATTGAAGCCAAGGCATCTCGACTTATGTTTATTCAATTTGGTTGTTCCGGTACTAATATGTATCCCAGAATTTAGCTATATCCATAGAATTATTGGTACTCCTCTATTTTATTGTATTCGATTTATATTGAAAAAGAAATGAATCATTACTGTTACTATGGATAGGAAATTTCAAATCGTATCATATTATATGAATGCATAAGAGGTTGCAGCTTCTCTATTTCAGAAGAAATCTATTGGTCTCCTACATCCAGCATTTTATTTATACAGTTGTAGTTACATGTATGTCAGAACAATTTACTATTTACATAGTATATGAATAGATTTATATATATATATACTTTCTGTTGTAGAAATTCAATATTAGTTTTCTTCTATAATGTCTACATAGGTCGCCAACAGTGAATAGACATATATATTTCTATATATAATATAAATATATCGTGAAATAAATAGCGTTTAGTACTAGTTCTGATTCAATTCTATGCAGGAATGGAGGTCTCGAATAAGTATTATGACTCTTATATTTACTTACAGAAATATAAATACACTCATATATAAACTTAGTTTCAATTCCATTTATACATAAATAGTTCTGCATAAGAAAGTTCAATCCACTCATAATTTATCCTACAATTACCTCTGTGTAGCAGTAATCTAGTTTAGAGAATGAATTCTTCCATAATTTATCCATGCGTAACCTTTCAACTATCATAGCAAATAAAAAGTAAATTATAGCATTCGTTTAGAATTTAATCCAACAATAAAGAGTCATTCAAAACTAAATTTGTGAGGCGTTCTGTCAATTTTTATGCCTCATATAATCAAACAAATTTAACAAATGGTATTATATAAATTCATAATTAATAGATGTGTTACACCATTTATTTAATCATTCAAACAGAGATGGAAAGATAACATATCTGAATCAGTTCGCTAGGAGACAAAGGGAACAACCACGTTCCTCCCAACCTGAGAATATGACAACCAAATAAATTATCCAGTTCACCCCCTAACCTGACCATGAATCCATGAGGGATAACTTGGAAATCCTCCTCAGGAAATGCCCTTCATCTTCATAAATATTCTCCTTGCTTCACACTCAACAAGTAGTGTTCATAACAACAAGATATCAGTAAAATGTTCCCCAGCATACTAGGCAGTGTCATGCCTCCTCACATATGCTATATATCCAAAACCACAAATGCCTAGGTCTTTTTCCCCTTGGGAATTTCTGCAGCTTTCTAAATCCCTGATTTTCAGGGGCTGCCAATGGCCAAATTCCTGATTTTCCACTTGTAACAATCAGCCCTGAGGTAGTTCCAACATGTTCCCCACTCATGGAGTGATGGTTAGCTGATTTCAACACAGCTGTTCCATTTGTCCTCCTGCAATAATTATAAAATATTTTGTTTCATACAAGTGTCATAGTCAAGTAGTTATTTGGGTAAAATCAGATCTCTTCCAAACAGTCATAATCATTAATTACAATTAACCAAATTCGAAATTCTGGAAAAAAAATTCCAATTTCGAATTTACCAAAAACAAAATAAATTTCCTAAGAAATTTCAAATTCAAAAATAATTTATTTTTGGGGATGTTACAGTTACCAATTTGAAGACTTAAAGGTGTGATAGTAGATTTGTTTGGAGTGTGTACTATGGCATATTTTGAAGTGATAGAGATAGTAGATGGCACAACACCTTACCCAAATTTTCTTGGATTGGATTGGACATTTGATAACTAGGATATAATCAACCTGAAGATGAGAAAATGACTTTTGAATTAGGTGAATATAGAGTCATTGCACCATTGGATCCTTCATAAGGAGAAAGGTTTGTAGAGGCCACTTGTTTAGATCTAGAGGAAATAAACTAGTTGTAAAGAACCACTGCGCGAGAAGAGGATTATGTTAACCTAACAAGAGATGGGGTACTCAATTGGAGAAGCATTACATCATGTCTTTTGACTCAGAGACATGTTTGGAGAATTGGAAACAACGATTACATGAAGTTTCCATAAGGAGGTGTGCAAGAATAGATTTTGCAGTAAGATGGGTTGGTACAGAGATAAGAGAACCTCCCAGTTTTCATGGGATAAACGAATTAGAGGAATTCTTGACAAAATATGAAGAGGAAGTGTTAGAAAATCAGAGGCTCTTATCCATAGATATTTAACTCAAGGAAACACCTTCAATATGGTGGGATGCGCACAAAGAAACAATTCGGGACTGGTATTAGTGTAAACAACTAATGTGCATTAGATTTGGTGCAGAACATGGGAGAAATAGAGTGTAGAAGTATGATGGGAAAGGCACACCAGTTGAACACTTGGAGAAGTGTATAATATAATGGAGGATGACACCACCAGAGGAATGGCCTCATCACTTTATCCATACATTGGAAAAGATCCTAGTGAACTAGTACATAGACCAAGAGATCCATAGAGGTGTTGCAGAATGAACAAGATTACAACAGAATTTTGTAGTAACCTTCTCATTCAAACTTGAGAACCCCAAAAATTATTCAATGCTAAAGTTGATACGTGGAGTGATATTTTTTGATGAACTAGAGGTTGAAATCATAACAAAATATCAACAACAGAACATATAGACAATTAAAGACTTACTCTCATGCTMTCATGTCGAAGATGAAGCACCAGATGAAGATGATCTGCACAACATTCARATTACAKATATTGAGGGACARAGAGAGGTGGAAGGTCCATCTATGGAATAAAAAGTGTTTACTGCACCAATCAAAGTTAAGAAAGTCAACATTGGGACAAATTAAAATCCTAAAATGGCAAGTGTTGGAGACTATTGAGATGAAAAAACATTAGAAAGAATAACATAGTTACTATGTGAATACAATGACCTGTTTCCAACAACCTTTACAAATATGAAAGGCATAGAAGGGGAGCTAGGTGAGATGAAGATACTCCTCAAACCTGAGGCTAGACCAGTCAGGAAGAGACCTTACAGACTGAATCTTGTTTATAAGGAGAAAGTGAAAGAAGAAATTGACCGAATGTTGGAAGCCAACATTATAGAACTAGTAGAGGAATCTGAATGGATCAATCCCATGGTAGTCCAATAAAATAAGAATGGGGGGATAAGGATTTGTGTATATATGAGAAAAATCAATGATGCTTTCTTACATGACCCTTTCCCTTCCCATTTTACACATGAAGTCTTAGAAAATGTGGGAGGCTAGGAGGCATATTCATTCAGAGATGGATTCTCATGATACCATCAGATCAAAATGGATGTAGAGGATAGGTATAAGACTACTTTTTCTGTAGAATGAAGATCCTACCAATATCCAGTCATGCCCTTTGGACTGAAGAATGCACCATATATATTTTGAAGAGTAGTCATAGCTTATTTTAAGAATTTCATACATCATTTTCTAGAAGTGTATCTGGAYGACTCGACTGTATATAGAATTTTGAAAGACCATGTGGAAGTTTTAATACTAATGTTGGAAAGATGTAGGCAATATCATATATCATTAAACATCAAGAAATGAGCTTTGGTCACACCTTTTGGGATATTGTTGGGACATATAGTGTGTAAACAAGGTTTACTAGTTGACCCTGCTAAGGTTCTAGTCATTGTAAATTTATCACCACCAAAGTCAGTGCGCCAGTTAAGATAAACACTGGGACATAGAGGCTACTACATGAATTTTATAAAGGGCTATGCGCAGATTAATACACCAATGGGAAAATGGTTAAAGAAGGAAACCATATTTTATTGGAATGAGGATTGTTAAGAATGATTGGACACTCTAAAGGAAAAGATGGTGACATCACCTATATTAGTATTTCCATATTGGAAAAAGACATTTCATGTGCATGTAGATGTATCATCCATAACACTTGGAGAATTTTTGGCACAACCAAAAGTAGGGGACTTAGACCATACTAGAGCCTTTGAAAGTAGAAAGTTGTCAGAATCCGAGCAGAATAACAACACCCCAGAAAGAGAAGGCATGGCCATTGTATATGTGCTTCAGAAATTTAGGGACTATTTACTGGGAAAACACTTTAAAATGTTCACAGGCCATTCTTCCCTCAAATATCTAGTCAACAAGTGAGTGTTGGGGAGGAGGATCTATACATGGCTATTATTATTCCAAAACATTTATTTCGAAGAGATAATTGAACCAGGGATGCACAGTTATTTTTAGTACATGTAGTTGATGAATACTTTGTTGATATTATTGAATACTTAAGTACATGGGTTGTGCCATAGAACTTTAGCACTGCAAAGAAGAAAAACCTAGTAGTCATAGCTGCAGACTATCAACTCATTGGAGGTGATTTATACAAGATGGGCACAACTAACATTTTGATAAGGTGGGTATTGGAACATGAACAACCCAGTATTTTAGCAGAAGCTCATGAATATTTGGAGGAAACTATGCAGGTAAATCTACTGCATAGAAGGTATTGCCTACAAAATTATGGTGGCCAACAATCCATAAATATGCCAAGGAATATTTCCAGAACCATGATGTTTTTCAGAGGGTTGGAAAACACAACAGAAGTGACGATATGCCCCTAAGACCATAGGTGAATTTGCAAGTACTTGAAAAATGGGAAATAGTCTTTGTTGGATCTATTAATCCACCAACAAAAACGTCATGAGCTATATATATCATTATTGCTAATGAATACTTAACAAGATGGGAAGAAGCAACACCAGTGAAATATTGTAGCGCAAAGACAGTAGCACACTTATTATTTGAGAAAGTGATCACCATATTTGGATGTCCTAGGATTTTAATGAGTGACCAAGGCACTCATTTTATTAATAATACCATCAAGGATATGAATGAGGAGTTTGAAGTATATCACTAGAAGATTACACCATATCATGCACAGGAAAATGGGACAGTAGAAGCTTTGAATAAAATTTTGGAAAATGCATTGAATAAGATCTGCAATGTTAATAGGGATGATTGGGACTTAAAAATACCAACAATATTATGGGAATACATGACCACATGAAAAAATTTGACAAGATATACACCATTCATACTAGTGTATGGACAGGAAGTGATGGTGCCATTAGAATTTATGGTACCTAGTTTGCGTAGCAGCAACTACCAACATGACATAAAGAGGTGCATTATAGGAGATCCTAAGCCAACTAATGGAAATGGAAGAGGACACGATTCTGGAAGGATTTTACCAGGAAGTAAAAAAAACAAGGGACAAATCCTAGCATGACAGACACATTAAAAAGAAGATCTTTAAAGAGGGAGACCTAGTTCTTCTCTATGACAACAAATTTTTACAACACCCTGGTAAGTTTACAATGCATTGTATAGGGATATATGAAGTAAATACTTCCAAATATGGGGTATATTTGTAGTTAAAGGACTTGGGAGGAGCATAACTGAAAGTAATGATCAACGGTAGTCGACTGAAACTGTACAGGGACAATTGACCTACTAACTCTTAAAAGTTACAGTGCAATAAGAAAGTCATGTATATAGTGTACTATAGTATATATTAGGAAATAAAACTGATAAAAATAAATAAAGGTGGAAAAATAAGAAAAAGGAACACAAAAATAGAAAAAGAAGAAAAACAGAAAAAGAGCCAGAAGTTGATTGAACAATAGGAAAGTGGAAAAAAAATTGTGTGCAGCAATTACTGTGACAACATAGAAAGACAACACGTAGGAAAAAAAGGGAAAAATAATTATGACTACATCTATGAAGTGCGGAAAAATGCGTTAGTTCGACACTTAGTGATTTTTTAGCACAGAGAAAGATACAAGTGTGTTCCCTAGCTATAATTATGCGAAGAAGTGCGCGAGTGTGTGAATTGGATAAAATATGACACCACCAAAGTTTGGCTCTCCAGGACAGTACGTACGGGTTAATTAACAGGGACAAAGGTGAAAGGAAAGGATGAGGGAGCTCGATAACGTCGTCGAGCTTGAATATGTCACTACTTCTGACACAGATTCAATCATCTCAACACAGGTTGAGGAGGAAACATAAGCAGTGGTGCAAGGGGAAGTAGGGAAGAGTTATGGGACCCAAAATGGTATTTCAAATCCTAATCCTTAAACACCTACTAAACATTATGAAACGACGGTTCAACAACACAACCATGATGAGAAGAGGTGTTGGTTGAGGACATAACCAACTATCGAGATGTTAAAGGGGAAGAAGATGATGCATAAATAATAGAGGTAGGCCCATCTGTTGTTAGGATGAAAATAATGGTGCAGGATGCCAAAAACATTACCCTTCCCTATCTCCCAGACGCAGTGGTAACAGTGGACAACATGCTCAGAAAAGTACCTAAACTAAGGTACTCTGACCACGATGTGCGCGATGAGACCAAATTCCCAGATTTAGCTAAAGAAAGCTACTTAATAAACATAGGGGAAATTGAACCCCTAGGAAAACCTATAATGGAGCCCACGCAGTGGATAACAGGGATTTACATCTCTGGGATAATGAGCCTCCTCGACATATTGCACTTCAGGTGTAGTAAAAATATTGGGATCTGTGTCAAATAGTTACTAGGCCAGGTACATGGCAAAAACCTTTGGATGGATAGGCTAGTACAGATGGATGTGGCATTGATCACCAAGATTATGGGATTACCTATAGTCAGCGCACAACCAAAGGAGTATTTGAAAAAAAAGTCATGTGAGAAGGAGATTGTCGAGCTGGTAAAAGCACAATTTGACACCAACAGGGGAAACATGGGCATTGTGCTCAAAGATATTTAATGACAATGCAACAAGGTTCCCCAACAAGATCATGGCTTGCAAGATACTGAGGAAATGTAGGAAAGAAGAGGCCCCAACAAGAGTCATCGCAATAGCCTCGTAGTGCACAAAAGGAGTAATGTTTAGTTGGGCGTCGTACCTCCTGAACCAATTTTTGATTGATTGCAGAGATGTGCAGGATAATGGAACTGAGTTACATTACTCTTGGCTCATCATTCTTTTAGCCTTGGCAGGGTGGTAAGAGCAATTTTTTTTATCCTTTCTAGATAAGAAAGGAAATTTCTATGCGTCCAGATATGAGTCTCTCTGGTAGGCCAAGGACAATAAAAATCAACGGGAAAATAACACAGTGTATGTGATGTTTCTTGAAAAAAAAAAGCAATGCACAACCAATGTGTGGCACATTCCTGTGGAGGTAGTCTAGGAAACCAAAGGGATATCCAGGTTCAAGGCATCTAGGCACCACATGTGGATAGAGGCCGCAAGGGATCCAAATAAGGCATGGATGGAGATACAATACTGCATCACAAAGGAATAATTTGACTGGATAATCAGAGACTGGCCAACGTAGTGGAATATGTTAGTAGAAAAACCAACAACAAATCCAGTCGCAAAACAATCTACCAAGCGAAAGGGGAAGGCTGAATCAGGTACCTCAACAAAAAAAAACATGACAATCGATAACACTAGGAAGGCTAAAGCACAGAATCAGGC
>JASDQU010107297.1:39931-50660 GCA_032191745.1 Picea mariana
GATTACATATATTGAGGGACAAAGAGAGGTGGAAGGTCCATCTATGGAATAAAAAGTGTTTACTGCACCAATCAAAGTTAAGAAAGTCAACATTGGGACAAATTAAAATCCTAAAATGGCAAGTGTTGGAGACTATTGAGATGAAAAAACATTAGAAAGAATAACATAGTTACTACGTGAATACAATGACCTGTTTCCAACAACCTTTACAAATATGAAAGGCATAGCAGGGGAGCTAGGTGAGATGAAGATACTCCTCAAACCTGAGGCTAGACTAGTCAGGAAGAGACCTTACAGACTGAATCTTGTTTATAAGGAGAAAGTGAAAGAAGAAATTGAACGAATGTTGGAAGCCAACATTATAGAACAAGTAGAGGAATCTGAATGGATCAATCCCATGGTAGTCCAATAAAATAAGAAAGGGGGGATAAGGATTTGTGTATATATGAGAAAAATCAATGATGCTTGCTTACATGACCCTTTCCCTTCCCATTTTACACATGAAGTCTTAGAAAATGTGGGAGGCTAGGAAGCATATTCATTCAGAGATGGATTTTCAGGATACCATCAGATCAAAATGGATGTAGAGGATAGGTATAAGACTACTTTTTCTGCAGAATGAAGATCCTACCAATATCATGTCATGCCCTTTGGACTGAAGAATGCACCATATATATTTTGAAGAGTAGTCATAGCTTATTTTAAGAATTTCATACATCATTTTCTAGAAGTGTATCTGGACGACTCGACTGTATATAGAATTTTGAAAGACCATGTGGAAGTTTTAATACTAATGTTGGAAAGATGTAGGCAATATCATATATCATTAAACATCAAGAAATGAGCTTTGGTCACACCTTTTGGGATATTGTTGGGACATATAGTGTGTAAACAAGGTTTACTAGTTGACCCTGCTAAGGTTCTAGTCATTGTAAATTTATCACCACCAAAGTCAGTGCGCCAGTTAAGAGAAACACTGGGACATAGAGGCTACTACATGAATTTTATAAAGCACTATGCGCAGATTAATACACCAATGGGAAAATGTTTAAAGAAGGAAACCATATTTTATTGGAATGAGGAATGTGAAGGATGATTGGACACTCTAAAGGAAAAGATGGTGACATCACCTATATTAGTATTTCCATATTGGAAAAAGACATTTCATGTGCATGTAGATGTATCATCCATAACACTTGGAGAATTTCTGGCACAACCAAAAGTAGGGGACTGAGACCATACTAGAGCCTTTGAAAGTAGAAAGTTGTCAGAATCCGAGCAGAATTACAACACCCCAGAAAGAGAAGGCATGGCCATGGTATATGCGCTTCATAAATTTAGGGACTATTTCCTAGGAAAACACTTTAAAATGTTCACAGACCATTCTTCCCTCAAATATCTAGTCAACAAGTGAGTGTTGGGGAGGAGGATCTGTACATGGCTATTATTATTCCAAAACATTTATTTCGAAGAGATAATCGAACCAGGGAAGCTAAATGCAGGACCTTATCACAAGTCAAGGGTAACAAATGGAGAAGAACTGACTAATTTGGAAGACAACTTCCCTGATGCACAGTTATTTTTAGTACATGTAGTTGATGAATACTTTGTTGATATTATTGAATACTTAAGTACATGGGTTGTGCCATAGGACTTTAGCACTGCAAAGAAGAAAAACCTAGTAGTCATAGCTGCAGACTATCAACTCATTGGAGGTGATTTATACAAGATGGGCACAACTAAAATTTTGATAAGGTGGGTATTGGAACATGAACAACCCAGTATTTTAGCAGAAGCTCATGAATATTTGGAGGAAACTATGTAGGTAAATCTACTGCATAGAAGGTATTGCCTACAGAATTATGGTGGCCAACAATCCATAAATATGCCAAGGAATATTTCTAGAACCGTGATGTTTGTCATAGGGTTGGAAAACACAATAGAAGTGACGAGATGCCCCTAAGACCATAGGTAAATTTGCAGGTACTTGAAAAATGGGAAATAGTCTTTGTTGGATCTATTAATCCACCAAGAAAAACGTCATGAGCTATATATATCATTATTGCGAATGAATACTTAACAATATGGGAAGAAGCAACACCAGTGAAATATTGTAGCGCAAAGACAGTAGCACACTTATTATTTGAGAAAGTGATCACCATATTTGGATGTCCTAGGATTTTAATGAGTGACCAAGGCAATCATTTTATTAATAATACCATCAAGGATATGAATGAGGAGTTTGAAGTATATCACTAGAAGATTACACCATATCATCCACAGGAAAATGGGACAGTAGAAGCTTTGAATAAAATTTTGGAAAATGCATTGAATAAGATTTGCAATGTTAATAGGGATGATTGGGACTTAAAAATACCAACAATATTATGGGAATACATGACCACATGAAAAATTTGACAAGATATACACCATTCATACTAGTGTATGGACAGGAAGTGATGGTGCCATTAGAATTTATGGTACCTAGTTTGCGTAGCAGCAACTACCAACATGACATAAAGAGGTGCATTATAGGAGAGCCTAGGCCAACTAATGGAAATGGAAGATGACACGATTCTGGAAGGATTTTACCAGGAAGTAAAAAAAACAAGGGACAAATCCTAGCATGACAGACACATTAAAAAGAAGATCTTTAAGTAGGGAGACCTAGTTCTTCTCTATGACAACAAATTTTTACAACACCCTGGTAAGTTTACAATGCATTGTATAGGGATATATGAAGTAAATACTTCCAAATATGGGGTATCTTTGTAGTTAAAGGACTTGGGAGGAGCATAACTGAAAGTAATGATCAACGATAGTCGACTGAAACTGTACAGGGACAATTGACCTACTAACTCTTAAAAGTTACAATGCAATAAGAAAGTCATGTATATAGTGTACTATAGTATATATTAGGAAATAAAACTGATAAAAATAAATAAAAGGTGGAAAAATAAGAAAAAGGAACACAAAAATAGAAAAAGAAGAAAAACACAAAAAGAGGCAGAAGTTGATTGAACAATAGGAAAGTGGAAAAAAATTATGTGCAGCAATTACTATGACAACATAGAAAGACAACGCATAGGAAAAAAGGGAAAAATAATTATGACTACATCTATGAAGTGTAGAAAAAATGCGTTAGTTCGACACTTAGTGATTTTTTAGCACAGAGAAAGATACAAGTGTGTTCCCTCGCTATAATTATGCGAAGAAGTGAGCGAGTGTGTGAATTGGATAAAATATGACACCACCAAAGTTTGGCTCTCCAAGACAGTACGTACGGGTTAATTAACAAGTACAAAGGTGAAAGGAAAGGATGAGGGAGCTCGATAACGTCGTCGAGCTTGAAGATGTCACTACTTCTGACACAGATTCAATCATCTCAACACAGGTTGAGGAGGAAACATAAGCAGTGGTGCAAGGGGAAGTAGGGAAGAGTTATGGGACCCAAAATGGTATTTCAAATCCTAATCCTGAAACACCCACTAAACATGATGAAACGATGGTTCAACAACATGACCATGATGAGAAGAGGTGTTGGTTGAGGACATAACCAACTATCGAGATGCTAAAGGGGAAGAAGATGATGCATAAATAATAGAGGTAGGCCCATCTGTTGTCAGGATGAAAATAATGGCACAGGATGCCACAAACATTACCCTTCCCTATCTCCCAGACGCAGTGGTAATAGTGGACAACATGCTCAGAAAAGTACCTAAACTAAGGTACTCTGATCACGATGTGTGCGATGAGACCAAATTCCCATATTTAGCTAAAGAAAGCTACTTAATAAACATAGGGAAAATTGAACCCCTAGGAAAACCTATAATGGAGCCCACGCAGTGGATAACAGGGATTTACATCTCTGGGATAATGAGCCTCCTCGACATATTGCACTTCGGGTGCAGTAAAAATATTGGGATCTGCGTCAAATAGTTACTAGGCCAGGTACATGGAAAACTCCTTTGGATGGATAGGCTAGTACAGATGGATGTGGCATTGATCACCAAGATTATGGGATTACCTATAGTCAGTGCACAACCAAAGGAGTATTTGAAAAACAAGTCATGTGAGAAGGAGATTGTCAAGTTGGTAAAAGCACAATTTGACACCAACAGGGGAAACATGGGCATTGTGCTCAAAGATATTTAATGACAATGCAACAAGGTTCCCCAAAAATATCATGGCTTGCAAGCTACTGAGGAAATGTAGGAAAGAAGAGGCCCCAACAAGAGTCATCGCAATAGCCTCGTAGTGCGTGAAAGGAGTAACGTTCAGTTGGGCGTCATACCTCCTGAACCAATTTTTGATTGATTGCAGAGATGTGCAGGATAATGGAACCGAGTTACATTACTCTTGGCTCATCATTCTTTTAGCCTTGGCAGGGTGGTAGGGGCAAATTTTTTAATCCTTTCTAGATAAGAAAGGAAATTTCTATGCGTCCAGATATGAGTCTCTCTGGTAGGCCAAGGACAATAAAAGTCAACGGGAAAATAACACAGTGTATGTGATGTTTCTTGAAGAAAAAAAGCAACGCACAACCAATGTGTGGCACATTCCTGTGGAGGTAGTCTAGGAAACCAAAGGGATATCCAGTTTCAAGGCATCTAGGCACCACATGTGGATAGAGGCCGCAAGGGATCCAAATAAGGCATGGATGGAGATGCAATACTGCATCACAAAGGAATAAATTGACTGGATAATCAGAGACTGGCCAACGTAGTGGAATATGTTAGTAGAAAAACCAACAACAAATCCAGTCGCAAMACAATCTACCAAGMGAAAGGGGAAGGCTGAATCAGGTMCCTCAACAAAAAAAAACATSACAATCGATAACACTAGGAAGGCTAAAGCACAGAAKCAGGCATCAGGAAGCAACAGAGTGCCAAAAAGACCAAGGAGGACAACAACARTGACCATGAAAAACATTYARTAGGATTCCARAAAGGGGGACAAATCACAAGCTGGTGAGGAAAGGGTGCATGTTACAATGAGTGAGGTGCAACCCTCACAAGCAAGAAGGAAGGCAATGCATGTAAAATAGATGAGCAAAAAGAGGAAGTATACCATAGAAGCCCCAGTCATCAGCTTGAAGGAGAATGATGTTGATTTCATCGTAGACAAGGTCTAGGACAAGGGGAAGAGGTGGTCCATGTTGCAAATGCACAAAGAGAAGATATCATGGCCAAAATTATGGAATTCCATGAAACTCTACAACAATTACATAGTCAAGCAGTACCATAGGAAACAACACAACGACATGAAAAGACATAGCGACCTGTGTCAAAAGGAGAGGAGACAATTCAACTGGTAGTACAAGGACACATTCAAAGTCACTTGGTAAATTATCAGAATTGATCAAGAGATTGCACAGAAACCCATGGGGGAAATTGATCAATTTGAGGTAGTCAAGGCGTAGGTACCCACCAAGGAATTATACGGACTCTAGGCCAGTGTAATGGAAGAAGTACAATCCAGAGCCCATGTGGATGCCACTAACTTGGAGGTGGGTAGGGGAGTCACTGAAATGTTACAAATCACCTGCGACCAACTGACCTTAGAAAAAGAGGAGGAGAAAGAACACGCTAATAATCTAGAGCAGGGAATAAAAACGGTATACAACTACATCCCAGATAGCGCGCAAGCACCAGAGGGTAGTTTAGAAGAAAAGATAAAAATCATTTCATAGATGATTGAGGGATATAGGAAGGAAATAGAGGAGATAAAAGAAAAAATTAATCCTATGAATCCTCCTAAGGTTCAAAAAAAAAGAGAACAACAATATGTGCTCTAGATAGTGGAGATGGAAAAAGAAGGAAAGTCGCAGAATTGTTTGATAGAACTGCACATATTTGGACCATTTTGGAAGAGGATGAAAAGGTCCAACAATTGGACCAACAAGAAGAGAAAATAAGCGCTTCCATGCAGGAGTTAAAGAAACAAAAAAAACCAATGATTATTATGAAGCGCTTGAAGGGCACCTATGAAATGAATATGTTGCAGACATAGTTAAATACAATGCATACGAATAAGAAGGAAAGACAAGCCAAATTTGAGCCCCTCCAAGAACAAGTAGCACAGATGATTACGCAGCTGGAGGAAGAGAAGATGAGCATGGCATAGGGACATTCAAAGAGAGCATCGCTACTAAAAGAACTGATAACAATGCATATAGTCGAGGTGCTAACAGAAAAATATGCGCAGGTGAAGAAAAAGGAAGGAACTAGCAGAGAAGTTCCACAGTTTGACAAATGTTGTACAGGGAGCGTGCACTACCTAAGGGGCTCAGGATGAGCCACATGTTAGTGTTGGGGGCCTATTGGGTGCAAACCTATTTTGGGCGTAGGCTTATTTTGAGAAGGAAGTATATTTTGAAGGAATTTTATTTTGGGCGTAGGCTTATTTTGAGAAGGAAGTGTATTTTGGGCGTAGGCCTATTTTGATAAGGAAGTCTATTTTGGGCGTAGGACTATTTTTGGAGAAATTTTTTTTTTTGGAAAGACCTGTTTTTGGAATGGAAGAATTATTTTGGAACACGCGGAACAAGTCACCACAAGAAATAAACATGCAAAAAAAGAGGGAAAAGAAACATGCAGGAGGAAAAGCATCGTGGTGTGTAGGAATACTAGCCCAACCGTGATAGGGTTATGGTTTTTGACAAAGATTGTAATGGATATAATCCTATAAAGTAGTATCAATAAGGACCTAGGATGTCTAGGTCAAGGGAGAGGAGATCTTGTATCGAGGAAGATATATCAGTTAAGGATAGAGAGAGTTGATTATTATGAGTTTGTGGGTTGATGGTTGTAATTAGTCTTGTAGAACAGTCGAAGACGTTAGTCTTTTATGGTTAGGTCACAGGATTAGGAGCCTAGTGTGATCTTGTTATCCTCACAGATGATTCTTACCCTCATTTTGATTATATTATTGAAGATGTAATGCATGCAACACAAGATTTTGTAGAAGAATAAATAAAAGAGCAAACAAGCCAGATCTTTATGGACATAGCCCTAGGAGGGGTTGAACCATGGTAAACATTTTTTTTTGTATGATTGTTAATGAATGAATTAATTTCTGTTGATCATTATCTTATGAATGAATGGTTAAATTAGTTAGGTCAACATGCATTCATAGGTTTAAAGATGAATAAATGATAGAAGTAGATGAATGATTAAGAAATATAATGTATGTGGAAGAAATAACCCAATCGCAAGCCCCACTCATTCCTAGACTACAAACACCTGATTATTGTAGTCCCCCATAAAATCTATCTCGGGTGAGACTACGTTGTGCACCCTATGCACAATGTTGCCTTCAGTTTTACCAACAGGGCCGATATTTTTTTAGCGCTTTGTTGAAAACTTGTTTGAGATTAGAACCTAGGTCAACACAAGAGGAAGTTAAGAACCAACAACCAACATTAGATATGTTCACTCAAAAAACATCCTAACAAGTTCTTCTTATTTCATTCATATATTTTGACAATGGTAAACGACATAGACTACAACAACTTCATGAGAATTACAGATCTTATGCTTATGGTGGAAAGATACAAAATCAAATAATACTAGATTCATGATTGAAACAATAGATCTACTTTCATGGTGCAAGGATAAAATTTACAATAAATCAATAATTGCACTCTAAATCCAAAAGAGAATAAGATTAAAGATTTATACAACCTTTCTCACATTGTCTTTTTTATTTTCTATTTATATCTAAATCCAAAAGAGAATAAGATTAAAGATTTATACAACCTTTCTCACATTGTCTTTTTTATTTTCTATTTATATTGAACCTCTCATGGAGTTACAATATCTAACCTCCCATGGAGCACTACCATGGTGCTATCATGCCCTTAATTCCATATATCTTTGATACCATGTTAATAT
Source organism: Picea mariana (assembly GCA_032191745.1). NCBI lineage: Eukaryota > Viridiplantae > Streptophyta > Pinopsida > Pinales > Pinaceae > Picea > Picea mariana. Next base: position 47,827 of record JASDQU010107297.1, read on the forward strand.
CTAATGAGTCAGAAAGATGGTGGAAAATGCTAAAGTCATTCTCAACACTATTTATGGGCTATATGCTATAGATCTTACATGGAGACATGAGATATATATCTAGATCTACATGGATTATGGCATAGCTTCTCTCGTGTAGACTTTCAACTTATATTTTCAGATCTATAATTCTATATTTATCTAATTTAATTTGGAAGATCCATAGGCCTTGAGGGTTGAACCTTTTTTCTGATACCATATGTCAGAACCATAACTGCAAAATTTTAAATACATAGGTAAACATCACATTCACAAACTAGACATGATTAAATAGAGATACATGATTCAATATTTCATAAATTCCAACAACATTCTCCTCACGAAGCACAGTTATAGAAAGACGATATTCCATCTGGGCGCATGTTATCTTGTTGTGGAATACAATGTCGGTGGCATTTTTTTCAACAATGCGATTCAAACTCGAATTTCCAGGCCTAAACTTTGCATAAACATTCCAGCTTGAATATACTCGACACAAAAGGAAGATGAGGGAGGCCACCATATGAAGAGAATGGGGCTTACAGAGACTCTCAGTATTCTTTTCTCAGAGGCGGACGATAATTTTACAGGGAGGCGAACGATAATTTTACAGGGGTAGAGACCTGATACTATATATGTTGCAGCGGACTCGTCCAAAGTGTTTGTAAATTTTGAGAAATGGTATGATCAAATAGGAAATTTATGGAATCTCGTCGGATATGATCGGAAAATTGATCATATTGAATTCTACAAGGGAGTTCAAATTTGGACAGATAGCAAAGGAGGTAAGGGACAAATAAAAAAATGTAAAATTATTATGAACATATAAAAGTGTGTTGAAAAACAAACAGAAAATTGAACATATGAAAGTGATAATGATGTTTAAATAAAAAAACTTTACAATAAAATTGAAATATGAATATGAAACTTATATTAAAAAAAAAACACTTACACATATCATATAATTTTTTTTAGTAATGATGGTTTTAAAGTTTCTTCTTTCTCTATTGAAATGGAAAACAATGAAAGTCCGTTCAAATTTAAATGTAGTAATTTATATTTTTTATTATTCAAAAGGTTTGAACTTTTGATTTATAATTAGTTCCTATCTCCACCATGAATTATAGTTTTCAATTAGGAGACAAACTATGTTGACCTCTTATTAATCCATCTCGAACTTGCAACCATCTATAAAGTTTTGTTAAAATGATATATTAATTTGATGTATTTTTAGAAACATAATTATTTTCTTATTTATGAAACTTGCAACTATCTATAAAATTTTGTTAAAATGATATATTGATTTGATGTATTTTTGAGAAACAAATTTATTTTCTTATTTATGAAATTTTAATGATTAAATTTTTAATTGGTTCAATTATATGTGATGTGAGTTTATTCATTTACTGCATGAGATCCTTTTACAAATGATTTAACAAAACAAATTTCTTAGTGGTCTAAACTATAAATGTAATAATCTAGAGGAAACTACTAGGCAAACTACCCACTATCACCTCAGTGGCGTTTCCTCTCACTTTATAGACTAAGGAAATGGGGCCATAGCCTATGGGGGTGTCCCTAAAATTCACATTGCAATGTGGGAGAGTCAAATTATCTCAAGTTGATTTGATTATGCAAATAAGTCGATTTTCTTAAAGATGTGATCCAATGATACGAGGCATACAAATATTTCTTAAGATTACTGAAGTGTGAAGATTAATGTATGAATTTATTATAATTAGATTCCAAGTACACAATATACCAGGAAATTAAATGAAATCAAGAAAAGTATTATTCTCATGTAACAATCAAAAGATTTAGCCCATCAAAGGCATTAAATGAACATGAAAACTAACAAGATCCTTAATGTGTTGAAGAGGTGCATAGGATTCAAACCATAAAGATTACTTGCCAAATTATGCCACAATATTACTCCAACGATCAAATCATCAATATGAAACCAAAAATATTGGACTAGCAAGTATGAGTATCAATGTACACACATTCCATGATCCAACCACGTAATATAGATAACAAAATAAACAATGCTTAGATGTGGTTAATGAGTGGGTTAATTCCTTGCTCAAAATGCTGAAGATTTCTTCAAGGACAATTGTTAAAGAGAAATAAATTATACCATGGAGTGTGTTCACCATGTAGTGCAAGAGTTTAGTCCTTTAATAACTTAAAGAGTGTTTGCAATTGAATTATGTTCTTTAGGATCCAAGTGCCCAAATAAGAATACTTCAAACCATCACAGGCATGAACCATCATAAATATATTACATAACCATATGTGTGATTAGTTGTTTGAAGTATTACTTCACCTTAGAGAAAGATTACTTGTGTACTCATACATCAAGTTACATCATGACAACCATTAAACCATTTAGCATTAAAATTCCAACAAGCAAATTAAAGGCATTTGACGAGAGCATGTAATATACCAGATATAAAATGTATGTAGAACAGAAATAAAATACTAGTAATGGCAGAATTACAACAATATAACTAGAACATTCACCACAATAATACTGAAATGATATGAGAATAATAACAGAAATAACACTTTGAATTTGAAATCAATGTTCACAGACCTCTTCGAGGGGGAAACCTCCAGTTGAGAAGAGCTCTATTACAATAATATTTAAGCTAGGGTTCTCATACCCTCGACTCCTATTTATACTAAAAAAAGTCATCTAGAGTAAGATCCTTCTAGAAGCAGAAGCTTCTATTAGGTCTTCTTACATCCGCCTTATTCTATTTTATTGAAAGGACTTATTAATATTGACCTTTATTACATCTGAATATATTGTT
>JASDQU010107298.1:0-10681 GCA_032191745.1 Picea mariana
CTAGTTGTTGTGAGAATCCTTTGGCAACAAGTCTTGCCTTATGTTTTTCAATTTTCCCTTTTTCATTGAGTTTAGTTTTGTAAACCCACTTGACACCAATACTCTTCTTGTGTCTGGGCAAATCAACAAGATCCCATGTCTTGTTCTTCTCAATGGAGTCAATTTCCTGGTTCATGGTTTGAACCCAATGTGGCTCTTTAGCTGCTTCTTTAAAATATGTAGGTTGACATGACATTAATGCAAAAAGATTGTGTTGTTCAATGTCATCCAACTGCTGATGGATTTCTCTCAAACTTCAAGTTCTCTGATTTTGAGATTCAGAGGATGAGTCTCTGCTTGAAGTTGAGTTATCTTGAGAATTTTCAGGTTGTCCTTGTACCTGCAATATTGGAAAAGTAGGTTGATGTATTGGTTGTTCTGAATTTTCCGTGTTTTCAAAACTGGGCAACAATGGATTTTGACTGTCCATTTGCCGATTTTCAGGTTCATTCCAGAATTGATTTTTCAGAAATTTTACATCTCTGCTGAGAATTAGTTTCTTTGAGATTGGATTGTAAAGTCTGTAAGCTTTAGATGTTTCACTGTATCCAGTAAAAATACATTTCTCACTTCTATCATCCAGTTTCTTCCTTAATTCGGAAGGTATGTGAGTGTATGCTATGCATCCGAATGTCCTTAGATGCGCAACATTTAGCTTTGTCCCACTCCATGCTTCTTGAGGGACTCTCATCTGTAGATTTGTGGTTGGAGATCTATTCAAGAGATAAGCTGAGCATGCTACTGCTTCAGCCCAAATGTTTTTTGACAAACATTTCTCTTTGAGTAGGCTTCTTGCCATGTTCATTATTGTCTGGTTTTTCCTTTCAGCCACTCCATTCTGTTGTGGAGTATACCTGGCTGTAGTTTGCATGATAATGCCTTTTGATTTGCAGAAATTTGCAAATTCGTTGGAGCTGTATTCTCCTCCTCCATCGAACCTGAGCGCTTCTATATATTTGCCACTCTGTTTTCCAGCTTCTGCTTTGAATTCTTTGAATTTTGCAAAAGTTTCAAACTTGTGTCTGAGAAAATAGATCCAGATTTTTCTACTAAAGTCATCAATGAACGTTAGAAAATAAAAGCTACCACCTATGGAATTTGTTTGCATTGGTCTACATAGGTCAGTGTGAACAAGTTCGAGATGTTGTTTGGCTTAAGAGGAGGACTGTGGAAAACTAGTTCTCTTATGTTTTTCAAGTATGCAAGACTCACATGGGGAATTTTGTTCTTTGAAGATAGGGAGATCTTTGGAGTGCTTATGTAGAAGACTTAGGCTATGAAAGGGTAGATGTCCAAATCTTGTATGCCAAACCATAGTTTCATTAGGGGTGGTTGCACTTTGTGCATATGTTTGGATCAAATTTGCAGTTCTGAGGGTAAGGGGAAACATCCTATTCTGAGTCATGTGGATTTCAAAAATCAATTTTATGCTGGGGGTTTTATCATATATCCTGCAGGATGCACCCTCAAAAAGTACCTTATAGCCATGTTCAATGAGTTGTCCTACACTTAGCAGATTATGTTTCAGATTTGGAACATGATAAACATTGTTTATGTCTTTCTTTACATTATGTTTAGTAAGAATAGGTACACTTGCTTTTCCTTGAACTTTGACTAAGGAATCATTTCCAAGAGTAATATCAGATGAGATTGAAGAATCAATGCATGAAAGTAAATCTTTGTTACCTGTCATGTGATTGTTGCATCCACTGTCTAGCAACCAAAGATCTTTAGGTTGTTCTTCAGTCTTGTGGCATGAGAGAAACATACCTCTTGAGGTTTCTCCTGTATGATTTGACAAATGTGCTCTGCCTAAGAGCTGCTCTGTTTGCTTCTTCCTGCATTCAGATTCATAGTGCCCATACTTTTTGCAGTAATAGCATTGTATGCTTGATTTTTCATTTGATCTTCTCCCTCTGCCTCTTTGAGGTTGGAAACTCTGATTCTGACTCTGTTTTTTGTGACCTTGGAAATTTTGATTCTGGTTCTGTTGTCTGTTGCCTCCACTTGAATGTTGGTTACTTGTAGTACTCCCTCGTCCTTGGTGAGCTCTGCCTCTTCCTCTGTTGAAGGAGAATTGAGTTTTGAAGGCATTGGCGATTGACTCATCTGTGAGATGCAGTCTGGTCTCATGTGTCACCAGGGAACCAATTAGTTCATCTATTGAAAAATGTGATAGATCCTTGGATTCAAGGATTGTTGTAACAATCATTTCGAATTTCTTTCGTAAACTTCTGAGGACTTTCTCAACAATGCGTTGATCAGAGATGGCTTCACCAGTCAACCTGATCTGGTTCACGATTCCCATGACTCTGGTCATAAAATGATCCACATTTTCAGACTCTGTCATTCTTAAATTCTTGAATTGTGTCCTCAAGGTCTGCAGTTTGACTGTTTTGACCCTGTCATTTCCTTGGTAGGAAAATTTAAGGATGTCCTAGGCCTGTTTTGAAGTACCCGCGCCTGTGATTTTTGAGAAAATCGAGTCATCCACTGAATTTTGAATCCAGCATTTAGATTTATTCTCTTTGTTCCTCTGTGTTGCCTAAGCAATTCTCTGTGAGTTTGACATGGCGGCAAGGTCCGCTGGATCTGGTTCCACATATCCAAGATCCAATGGATCCCAACACTCTTGTGCTTGCAAGAAGGATCTCATTCGAAGAGACCAAAACTCATAATTCTTTCGAAGAACAATCGGACCTTGAGTTGGTCCTAAATTGCTAGACGTGGCCATCTTTAAAGAATTTTAACAAAACAGAAAAGAAATTGTTGGAAAAATTTCGTGTCTACTTGTTTCCTGCACGTAAAACCAGGTCTTCTAAGTTCTTGTAGTCACTTCAGAACTTCGCATTTCGGGTTTCGCGACTTCGCGAACCTTGATATCGAGCTCCTCTGACTCCTCGATTCCCCGATCTTTGAATTACCGAAATGTCAAATTGGCTTTAAGGATCAACGATCTTCGTTGATTTGAGATCAACAACTCAGATTATTTCAAAATTTCGAGACTCTTGAATTCTCGTCACGATGTTCTCCAAACCCTAAACTCTGAAATGACGAAATTTTGACGGCGCTTGCCTCCTATGATCGGATGGCCGAAATGTCGATCACCGAAATGCCGAAAATATGTGTGTTCGCCTCCTTCGTGATCACATGTCGCATTTCGTGACTTCAGGATCTTCAACACCCTGTGCCTCGATTCCTTCTCTTCAGGACTGCAGAAAGGTCGAATCCTGAAATCCCGAAACGACTAGCTTCCTGCTCTACGACCCGACATTATTCTTCTGGAACACCTTTTCGGGATTTCGCGTTTCGAAACTTCGCGATGCAGGCACTCTGCCTATTCTCTGTCCCTCAATATGTCGAAACCCAAAATTTCCTTGCGCCTGTCCTTCTCGAACGTCTTTTCGGGATTTCGCGATTCGGGACTTCGCGATGTAGGCACTTCGTCGGTTCCCTATTCCTCAATATGTCGAAACTCGAAATATCCTGGCGCCTGTCCTTCTCGAACGTCTTTTCGGGATTTCGCGATGCAGACACTCCGCCGGTTCTCTGTCCCTCAATATGCCGAAACTTGAAATATCTCGACGCCTTATTCCTCTTGAATGCCTTTTCGGGATTTTGTGGGTCAAGAGTCCTAAACTCTTACCCTTGGCATTCTCGGTAGCCGAAATGCCGAAATGCTCCTTTCGGGGATTTCTCCAAAACCTTGACCGCTGCCACATGTCCTCCTTGTGAACGGTCACGATGTTTTCGGGACTTTGACGAGTCCTCACCTTTGCATATGCGAGGGTTAAACCTCATGCAACTTCTCCTAGATTAGATGGTTATCGGCTATCCACGCAAGATCAGATGGCTCCATATCCCTTCTACGTACTTCTGTGATCCAGCGGCTCTCTGACCATTGCGTTCCAGATTTAACAGTCTGGATTCCTTTGGGATTTCGCGAATCGAGAGTTTGCGAGGCAGCGACTCCACAACCCCTTGCTGCTCCAAGTCCCGATGTCTGAAATGTCGAAATTCCTCCGCGATTTCGAGATTTCGCGATTTCAGATTTTCTCATGTGCGCTCCAGAGGACTAAACCTCGTGCACTTTCTCACGAATTCGACAGCTATCGGTCCTTTTCTCTAAATCTGACGACTGGAAATCTTTTGTCTTTTCTGCGCACTCCTCGTCCTTTCTAAACTCGATTTACACCTCAAATATGTTAGCAGAACTGATCTTATGGCTGCGTCTACTTCCTTTGCTTCTTTAGCGTGTTCTTTGATGTTCTTGCAAAGAGTTTTTCCTGAAGCAGGAAATTCATGAATCTTTCACGAATTTGAAAGACTTTCACGAATTCTTTAAATCTTTCTACTCTCTGCAACAGACTTTCACGAGTTTGTGAGAATTTTCGAATTCTTTAAACGTTTATGCCTTCTGGAACAATGTTTTTGGGACTTTGACGAGTCCTCACCTTTGTATATGCAAGGGTTAAACCTCGTGCAACTTCTCCTGGATCCGATGGTTATCAGCTATCCACGCAAGATCAGACGGCTCCAAATCCCTTCTGCATACTTCTATGATCCAGTGGCTCTTCGACCACTGCATTCCAAATTCAACGGTCTGGATTCCTTCGAGATTTCGCGAATCGGGAGTTTGCGAGGAAGTGACTCCACAACCCCTTGCTGCTCCAAGTCCCGATGTCCAAAATGACGAAATTCCTCCGCGATTTCAGGATTTCACAATTTCGGATTTTCCCCTGTGCGCTCCAGAGGACTAAACCTCGTGCACTTTCTCACGGATCCGACGACTATCAGTCCTCTGCACTAAATCTGACGGCTGGAAATATTTTGCCTTTTCTGCGTGCTCCTCGTCCTTTCTGAACTCGATTTACGCTTCAGATATGTTAACAGAACCGATCTTATGGCTGCGTCTGCTTCGTTTGCTTCTTTAGCGTGTTCTTTGATTTTCTTGCAAAGAGTTTCTCCTGAAGCAGGAAATTCGTGAATCTTTCACGAATTTGAAAGACTTTCATGAATTCTTTAAATCTTTCTGCCCTCTGCAACAAAATTTCACGAGTTTGTGAGAATTTTCGAATTCTTTAAACGTTTCTGTCTTCTACCGCAATCTTTCACGATTTTGAAAGAATTTCGAGAGATCTTTAGATGTTTCTGCCTTCTGCAATAATCTTTCACGAATTTGAAAGAATTTCTTTGAATTCTTGAAATGTTTCTGCCTCCTGCAGCTCTGACTCCTCAATCTTTTGAGCCTATTGCGCTCTGCTTCCTCGTGTGTGCTTTTTGCGACAATCTTTTGAGCGGATGGCGGACTACTGATTTCTCTCCAGGCTTTGTGAAGAATCTCGCGTCCTTTTCTCTCGATCACAGTGTAAGCTCTGCGCTATTGAGGATCGGGTTGCTCTCGAGACTCTGTGAAGAGGCTCACTGCTGAAGCTCTGATACCATGATAAAATGTGAAGCAAATAATACAGAGAAAGAGCAGAGTAGAAATAGAATTTAGTATATTAGGTAAATGAAGAAAAGAGTATGAAATGCAAGTAAAAGAGTACAATAGAAAAGGAAACTAGCTGCGCTAAATAGGCTCAAGCAAATCAAGAAATGATAGTACAGCTCGCCAGAACAGTTTGCAGTGTACAGTTAGACTATTGAGGTTACATTATATTTAACATTCCAGACACCAATATGAGTCTGCATATCGTTGAGAGAAAATTGCAACGTGAACGGAGGCTGATTCAATAGCATCTTTTATTTGAGAATCCAAGTTGTCACCCTGTTGCAATTCTTTCTGGTCCAAAAAGACTTGGAATCCATATAGAAGAAGCCGACGGTAGAGGTGGCTGGTGAAGTTTTTCTTCGTGTCAGGACCACGGTGGTTTAGAAATACATCATACGGGTGATGTTTGTTGGGATTAGCAACGGTGGAGGTGAAGGCGGAGGCAGAGGAAGTGTCCATGTTATATGTGCGACGGTAATAATTAGGAGAAGAAGGCAAACCTTCAAATTCTATTTCAGTTTGAGGGTAGTTTTGGGGGAGTGAGGATGCCATTGTGAGAATCGGAGTATAGAACTAGAAATGCTAAATGGACGGGAGGAGATGAGAGCCAGTGAAGATAGTGCGAAAGATGGTAATGAAAAGTGTAGACGAAGAGCATATACGTATACCCGTTAGACCATTCGCCCCCTCGTTTATGCTCCCCTTATACACCCAGCGACCAATAAAATCCAACGTTCCCGTCGGCCCTCCTTCCTCCTTGTCTATTTCAACCATTATGTTTCAACGCGTTTTCACTTTAATCACCTGGCTGAACCGTCGGCTCTCCTTCCTCCTTGTCTCTTTCAACCATTATGTTTCAACGCGTTTTCACTTTAATCACCTGGCTGAAATTGCTTTGCCTGAGTACCTCAATCTTCTTCCCGGGCCCCTTCTCTCTCAAACGCGTTTTGACTGTAAATGATTTCCAGCTGGAAACGCAATCAAAGTGAAAGAAAAGATGCACACTGCCGGATGCATGGACTACAACTTAACAGACACGAATGCAAGCTACGCAGAAGATGCTGTGGGCCCCGCGTAAACACTGATCCGGACAAAACTTCAAACTTGGCTCCACTTTCAAACTGTAAAGCAAAATATGGAATTTTGGTTTTAGTGTCCAGTACATATGCCTATCCACTTCAATTGTCGTCGAGCTTGTTTTCCAGTGACATGTGCCTGTCTACTTCAATTGTCGTTGAGCTTGTTTTCCACTTTTATAAAACCCTTTCACACATGTATTATCATAACCAAAATAATATCATCGATCAATCAAACATGGTGGTTTTTTCAATTGCTTTGGTTTAAGTTTTTTTTATCCATGTATTATTAAAACTAAAATAATATATCAATTAAATTAAGCAAAAAAATGCAATTACTCAAGAGATTCAACCTTCACATTTGTTTTGGTCCAAGTATTCTAGAGAATCATAGTCATAAATTACTCAAGTGCAATTTGTTTTGGTCCAAGTATTCTAGAGACTCATAATCATAAATTACTCAAGAAATTCAACCTTCACATTTGTTTTGATCCAAGTATTCTACATAGTCATAGTCATAAATTACTCAACTGCAATTGGGAGGCCATACATTCAACCAACTTAAACATAAAACCTAAAACCTCGAATAGTAGTTTTAATTATAAGGCCCGTAAACAAAAACTTTGTATTTAAAAAATAAAATAAATAGTATTTAAAATATTTTATTTTTAAAATTGTATAATAAAATTCAATAAAAAATTATGTCACTTTTAATTGATTATTGATCCCATGTTTTAACGATCTAAACTTTAAGTATTATAAAACTATAAGTCACAATGAAATCAATATTTTTAATAGGAAATATCATATGTGCTATTTCTAAAGAATTATTTTTCTAGACTTTTATGCTATGATGCTTAATAGGATACTACACTATTACAAGTGAAATACTACACTATTACAAGAGAAATTATTTTTCTAGACTTTTATGCTATGATGCTTAGTAGGATACTACACTATTACAAGTGAAATACTACACTATTACAAGTTAAAGTTGCAAATTACACTATTACAAGTGAAATACTACACTATTACAAGTTAAAGTTGCAAATTGATTTATCAAGAGTTGATATTGGCTTTGTCATTATATCCCTACAAAATTAGTAGGTATATATATAAAAGCTATATTAAAAACTTATATATATATATATAAAAGTTGCAAATTGATTCATCAAGAGTTGATATTGGCTTTGTCATTATATCCCTACAAAATTAGTAGGTATATATATAAAAGCTATATTAAAAACTTATATATATATATATATATATATATATATTAAAATTGTATAATTTATATTTGTTTACAAGTTTTGTAGGGATATAATGACAAAGCTAATATCATCTCAATTGTGGACATTATGAATAGCTTCTATCTTGTCATAAACCAAAATTGTTATCAGTAGTTATGTGTATGAAGATAGGTTGTGTGTATGAAAATAGTATCTGGTGGAATTATTAAAAGAATATATTAAACTATAAACACCTTTCAAACCAAAATGACGTGTCATTGTAAATAGGTAAACATAGCATTCTATATAAACACCTTTCAATAAAGTTGTTCTCCTATTTAAGCTTTAAGCCTTGGAGGTAAAAGGTAAAGATAACATTCTTAAAGAACACACAACTCTAACTCTAAGCACCTTTCAAACCAAAAAGGGAAAAGGGATATACACTAATGGTTTTGGTTAAAAGGGAAGAAAAGGAAAGACTATGAGATGGGGAATTTAGGGTAAAGCTCAACCTACTTTCCATCAATTACGTGAGACTATTGCATTTACAAATTCAACAAAATATTATTTGAGATATTATTTGAGATGTGCAGGGATCCATTTCTCTCTCAATGTATGAGTTGTTTCTTCGAGGTGTTAGAAGAAAAATATTTAGTTTATTTTATTTGTTATGTATATCATGCACTTAAAATGATAAAATTATCTTTCTTAATGACGTATACACTTCATGAGTGGCAAGTATGGGGAACTTCACAATCCCAGAGGGAAACAAATTAAACAACATGCTCGGGATTAGGGGAAGTGTCGAATAACCTAGCCGAAGAAGATTCACTATGGTGTGGACTTTGTTGGATCATGTTGTCATTGATGCCAAAGGATTGATGTCAAGGGATTGATGTCAAAGGTCAAAGGTTTGATGTCAAAGGATTGATGTCAAAGGAACAACGTCTTATCATAGTATATTGATGAAGTATGTATTGTCTTTGATGTCAAGTGGAGCCATTGATATATTATGTGATGCATAGTTGAAGATGGATCGTTGTGGTGTCATTGATATATGATGCATAGATGAAGATGAATTGATGCATCAATGTATTGATCGTTCATGGGTTATTCCAAGTTGGATTGATATAAAGATGACTCACTATTGTCTTGTCATGGTTGATAGGGAATACAAATTGATGAACTCCAAAGTGGTCCCCTTATGGTGAAAGCCCTCACAGGAAGACGCTTCGCAGTTGAGTTATCCTAGAAGTATGGTTAGAGAACCCATGCTTAATTTTGGAATAATGAGATGAAGGTCAATGATTTTGTTTGTGAAACTATCCTAGATGGGTAGTGCTTATCATGCCATTTTCGATGGTATGTGGAACGTCACATAACTCCTCACGGTTTGAGAGTTATGGCCATACGAAGTTGGAGGACCCTCATATGTTGGCTTGAAGCCCCAAAAGGTCAAAGATGTCAAAGTGATTACAAAGAAGAAATTATTTAAATAATAAAGTGAAGTGATAAAGTCAAAGATGATTATTTAAATAATAAAGTAAATGGAGAACTTCTTAATTATGGAAAGTGGTTATAAGAGGGTTAACCCTAAAATGAGGAAAGTGTGTTAAATGGTCAAGAGGCTATTGGATAAATGGACAAGTGGAAAATTTGACAAAGTTGGACATAATTGACTATGTGGACAAAGTGGCTATGTGGAAAAAGTGGCCAAGAAGATGCTTCTAAGGAAGCTACTTGGAGAGTAAAATAAGAGGCAAGGGTCTCTTATAAAGATATCTCTTGAGAATATATTGAAGATCTATTCTGAGAGAGAGATTGACTGGAGGATCTCATGGACACATCAGAGTTTCCGTAAGTCTGAGATCTTGACGGTGAAAGTTTCAGAAGTTCAGAAACCCTAGTTTCTAAAGGAGTACGCGAGCAACAGTGGGCCAGAGCGCATAAATACACGGGCTGCAATGAGCCAGAGCACGTACACATGCGAGTGAAGGAAGTCAGAGCGCGTACAATTGAGGAAGTCTTGAAGACTTGAGTGTAAGTTGGTTCCAAGTTCCTGGAGGATGAAGCAAGTTCCAGATATGCATTCTATGGGCTCAGAACTGCCATAGAAGTTCTGGTATGGTTACATAGTTGTCTTGATGGATAGTGTTTCTTATTGTATGGTGAATGCTTAAGGCATTCTTGATATGGCTATTGTGATATGGATATGTTGGTTGATTGATAGAGTGAGCAACACTCTTATGTTTCAGTACTGATATGGTTGCTATAGTATACTGGTTGCTTATAAATGATTAAGTAGCATTTATATTGTATGGTTGAGGAGAATGAGTAAGTTGTTGGAGTGCATAGATGTGTTGTGATTGGTTCTAGTATAGATTGGACAATGAAAGGCAGAAGTGGATGTGACTAAAGGCTGTAGAGGATCTGAGTTTTTTCAAGGAGAGAAAACCCTAATTGTTCAAAAGGCATACACATGTTGTAGTACAGACAGGCCGCGTACATATGTGAATTGTACTACTGGTAGGGCGCGTACATACACATGTTGTACTACTGGTAGGTCCTGTACCTGTTGACAGATTGGTATCTGTTGATGACTGAATCCTCCCCTCAGTTGGTGCTAATTTGTGTAAGTTGAGTGTCTTGCATTACAGAGCTGGTGCTCTTGTAGAGTTGTACTCTATTCAGTTGTTGTTGATAACCCAAGGATTGTAGTCCGTAATAAAAAGAAAATTGTACATATGTCTTTTGTTCTTTGTGTTCCTTGTGGTGATGACTTATTGATGATATATGGTGTTGGTATATGGTGTTGATATATGTTCACATTTAATTGGTTATAA
>JASDQU010107298.1:13702-26152 GCA_032191745.1 Picea mariana
CCATGAAAAATTAGGACATTGAAGAAGCATTACATGGAATTTCCCTTGATTTGAGAGACTTGGAGGGTGAGTTGTTCAACATCAAAATCCAGCATGAAATCAACGTGGCACCAATGAAAATTTATATTGAAGAATCGTTTAAGAAAGCTATTGATAAATTGACCAATGAGGGGCAAGAAACAATTGAGACGGTTCTTGTAACCATTAATGAAGACAATAAAAGGACACCAACAAGCAAGTAAAGACACGAGAGACCATCATAGTAAGTTCACACTTATCACGTCTTTCTTTCTTTATCAAGTCCTTCATCCAGTTACTCTGCTTCTTTGAATAGAAAGGTTTAACCGAAGAATAATAACTTCTCTTTTCTTCTTACCAGGTCTTGTTGTTCTTTTATCGCCCACCATCTTCCTTCTACAAACTACATTTTTGTGTATATTTGCTTTATGGTCTGCGGGAGCCCCAATCCCAGTTTTTAAGACAAACACATTTTTAAGTTTCGAAAGAATATGTAACAGACTATATATTTTTAGAAATTTCAAGAGAGCTACTTCGAGAACAATCTCGACTGTACTTTGTAACCCATATTTCTGAATATGAAGTATTTGAGGTTGATCTATCATTATCTTTATTTGAGATGCCCATGTTCACTCTATTAAAGTTTTCATATGCATGCAGACCATATTATTTTTTATTTTTATGTGATCATAAATCTTTTTTAAACTATGATGGATGTGAGGAATTTTTTCTTATTTTCTTTAAATGTGTGAGTGTGCTCGGTTCTTGGTCCTTTCTCATGAACTTTCTTTATAAAATAAAACAAAAAAAATTCCTTTATCTTTCTAGCAATATTTATATTTCTTTGAATTACTATGGCGGACTTCTGTTAAGACCCATACTCTGAATATCGAGAACTCCAAGAGAATATTAAATCAAAGAGGAGTACTGCATCTATAAAAACCCAGAGGGATTTATATCCTTGTGAGGTTGTCGTTTCGGTCCTAACAGATTCAAGTGTCAACATTACCATAATGAATAAATTGCATGTCAAACTTTTAGGGAGTCACTTTATGTATACCAATATTTATGAATTATTTTTGAAAAATTATCAAACTCCAACTCTCTATGGTCACATACTTCACATTGATTTGAGATTCTATATTAGTTTAGATTTATTTAAATCTACATTGATAGAGTTTATACCTTCTAGAGATTTAAGTACTTATAGAAGTTATTTTTCTCATTTCTTCAAACATGCCAATCCAAGCACTAATACCTTATACTATCAATGTTTGTCCATGCATATTGATAAGACATTCCTGAATTGCAATGCCTTCAAAATCTCCAGGCAACAACCAGATATAAATTACAATATCCCTATGTTCTTGTTTAACTGAGGGAAATTGTGAAGGTTTTTATTGCCTCTTTTAATTGTTCCGAAATACAAATTTCTTTTTAATTTGTATGCTCCATAAGCTAATTGCATTGTATATACTTTATTACAAATTTCACTACCCGCAATACAATAATCAGTGCAAGCTTGTTCATTTTGTTTTACCCTTTGATAAATATAGACGAATTATGATTTCTATTTCATCATAGCCTTTCGAAATATTTATTGTTAGTCCGTGCAATATTTATAATGCATTATCTTAAATATTCCATCATCTATTTCTTTATGTTAATGCGCGTTGAGTTTATTAGCTCATCAAAGCCAAAGAGATTTATTTAGCATGCACATATCATATTTGTTTGTTTTTTTAAGTAAACAACAACCGCCACACATTCCAACCCTTTTGAAACAAGTTGATTGCTCCACTAAGAAATTTCAACTTAAAGTCCTTAAAAAGTTTTAAAACCGTTGTAATATCCTATAAACAAGATTAAATATAAGTGGTTTATTTTATAATGTGCATGAATGCACTGGTTGCGATATATAGGGACGGTTTTATTTATTGTTATCATTATAATATGTAATAGCCAACCTATATTAACAGGGCCAGGAGACAACACATATTTACTTATTCTTTTATGGATTTTGGCTGAATAAGCATCAATACTGGAGGAGGCTTACTTCACGACTTAAAGGGGTTGACTGCAAAAAAATTGGTGGTACATGCAGGTGGGATAACTGCAATTTCCAGAAACATGAAGAAACTTCAATAGGTGTCCTCCAAACCCAATATCAATGGAACCCCACTCAAGTTAGTATAGTTCATGCAGATGAAGTATGATATAAATATATGAATATAACATATTACTAATAGTTTTCGTGAGAAAGGGAATTTGATCCATAGAGGGAGCTAAACATCTACTTTCCCCACACAAATTGTAATTCAAACCAGGAAATCTGAGTAGAAATCACTATATTAATTTAAATTTGCGGGTTCTACAATACTATTGAAATTGAAGCCTCCCATAAGGGAATCGATTTTGGCTCACCTAATTAGGGAAATTATGAAAGGGTTCCCTGGATTCGCTAGATAAAAAAATGCAAAAGAAGATGAGCATGGACAAATTTTCTCTAACAATAACATTAAGTCCCAAGGTGCATGTAGCATAAACTCCCAGCATGCATGAATAAGAAGAATCCATGAATAACATGAACAAAATGAGCACAATGAATCCCTTCCTGAATAGGATTTCCCACCAGTAACAACATAGTAACAACTACATAAGGACAACCTCTTCGAAGTATGCAAGACAACGAGTGAAAAGGAGTTTATGCATAGAATTAGTCTCCACCACTGGACACGTAAAATGATAATATAATGAACAAAAATATAGGTAGATTGTGTTCATTAGTGTGAACATTCTTACCAGTCGATGAGATGGACAAACCCTGAAAGTTCGAAGTTTTGACGCTCGCTTACTAGTCGATGTTTTTTTTTTTTTAAGTAAAAAAGGGATAGTACCTACTATATTAAGTTAACAGAGAAACATAGACAAAAATACACGGAGATATTGTCATCCTGAGCCACCAAAAATGTTGTCGT
The DNA here is from genome assembly GCA_032191745.1 of Picea mariana. Taxonomy (NCBI): domain Eukaryota; kingdom Viridiplantae; phylum Streptophyta; class Pinopsida; order Pinales; family Pinaceae; genus Picea; species Picea mariana. The sequence continues at coordinate 16,699 of JASDQU010107298.1, forward strand.
TTTATCGGAAACCAGCATAGTTTGGGGTGAAATATGTCTAGGAAGATAAGCTAAAAACTGTTTTGCCCTCTATCATGCCCGAAAGAAACCAGGACAGATGGCCATAGTTCAAGTTAACATTGAGCAACAACATGATGAAAAACAAACTAGCATAGGAGAACTCAGATACCTGGTGACCTGTCGCCATTGCCTTTTTGACATGTGGATCTGGCCGGGATGGCAAACGACTGCACGCACATTGGACATTTCTACTTTGCTGGAGCATTGGAGTACGTGTCAAGGAGCAGGTCCAGACACTGTCCCATGAGGAGGGATCTGTGCTCCTAGTCTGCCATGTGGCCTCGGAGTTCGAACACGAGAGCCAGATGCTCTGCACGGAGGAGTGGACAATGCAAATCATTGTTTACTGCCTCGCCGAATGTTTTATTCCCCACTTCCACGTTCATCCCTGCTCTGGCCTCATTCACGTTCATCCCTTCTCTGGCCGCGTCCACGTTCATCCCTGCTCTGGTCTCGTCCACATTCATCTTTGCACATGCATTGTCCCGAGCCTCATCCTCGTTCGTTACCTTCTCAACATGGAGGTTGGGGCTATAGTCACCCATCCACAGTATTTCTTCGACATAACAAATTGGGAATTCTTTTGTAGGCTCTCCCTTCAGACCGCTTCCAACCTGTGTTTCAGGCACAGTGGCTTGAGGTTCCAAGGTGGTTGCAAAATCCTCCGGGTACAACGTTTCTTCGACATAGTAGGTTGGGAACTTGTCCACAACTCCTCCATTCAGATAGCTTCTGGGCTCAATTGCAAGGGTGTGTGTGCTACACACTATCCCAAGCTCAGCTATAGTGGCATGGAGTGCCAAGCAGTCGTCTCGTTCTCTCTGCTAGAGGATGGAAGTCGCCATTGACAGAGCACGCTCAAGGTTCTGCCTTCTTTGTCTCTGCTCTTTGTGGGTGTACCACGCTGAGCCTCAACGAGGCCTGCCTCACTTCCTTATCATTGCAGATGAGGGGTGAATGGAGATACAGAGAAAACTGCACCAGAGCTCCCAACTGGCGGGGAGGTCCAAAATGAGAATGAACCAGCTCTGTCCAGGATCTCCAACTTTCAAGTTTCATAATGACGGCATCACATGGCTTCCTATTAACTCTGTCATATTGAATGTTGGTTGTGCTAGTGCATTCGTGCGAGGGAGAAGTCTCGCCTCCGTATAGTGGCTGTAATGGCCTGCTACCATCGTAAATGTTGAAGGGATGGGGAGCGGCCTACAACATTTAAGTTGTGGCTTGATGCTGAGCCATGTGGCAAGGTGTCGCCGCGTGTCACCCCATCCAGGGATTATTAGTCGATGTTAGTTAGATGGAGAGACCCTAAAATCTCGATAGCATAATCAGGACACTAAGAAGAAGGGGAAAGCATATCACAAGCATAATCAGGATGTTGAGCATAAGTGGAAAACGCATCACAAAAACCTTGAACAAGAGTTTAGATCAAATGCACACAGCAGTTGCTCACCTTATTCTTTATAGGTAGGGTTTGGTTATACCTTACAAATTTTATGGCTCAACAATAGGTTTGCATGCCTCTGTGGGTGGAAACTCAAATCATCGCAACTGTACACGTAACAACCAACCTCGATATAAGGCCAAATAAGGGTTCAAACTTAAAACTTAGGGTTAAAACTTTAGTTGAAAAATGAAATATTAGTGCAACAACTTAGGTTAAAACTTTTGTTACACTAAAAACCTTGGCTTTGTTTTCAATGCACAGACTAATGGAAAATGGAGACCAATTTATATACAAACTACGACAGATTTGATGCAGTCCGATTCCATATTTAATAAGAAAATTGTAAAGTGATATGTTACCCGATACTTATAGATCCGTTGATACGCATTCCTCTCTAGCGCCTTAACGAAGCATTTATTGGAATCTCTTTCTCTCCTTAAGTGTTGGGTTTTTTCTACCTATTTGCATTCAAAATGCACGAGATGAGGACTTTTCAAGAAGTACCAGCCTTACTACTTATTGTAACGAAGTAGACGATTTCCCGTAAGAGTTCACATTGTTCGGGCAGTTTGACACCTTAAGCATTGACTGTCTTTATGCTCGATTCTCTTTCTTGGCCTTAACCAATGTGTTACCATAGAGTGTAGATCCACAACCAAAACTTACATGGATCACCATGCACTGAAAATATCTTCATCTGAGAATATCTGTGTTTGATTGTATTGGATGAGATATGCCTGGAAGCCACGAGGAAATGGAGGATACCACAAACTCAGGGACTGCGAAAGCACTGTAATAACATTGTTAAATGCACTACAATGACCAGAATGGAGGGGCACAAAGTTGGGACACTTAGCAGAGGGGAACAAATCAACAGGGAGTAGAGGGGGGAAAATCAACCCAAAGCAGAGTAGGGACGCTAAGAAGAACAAGAAAACGCGGAGGGAAAAAATAGAGGTGGTGTCCTCCACGTATCCACATAGCTGCAAGGTTTTCGCATCAAGCATCCACACATAATTCAGGGGACAAAGAAGGTATGGTATTGACATCTAGCTTTAAACATAATGAACAAATTTGATCACAAACTTAGTCTATTGAGGTTAGCAAAAAATGTTAAGAAACTAATGCTATGGTGATATGTAACATTAATTCATATTAAACATATTTTAGACTTATGATTCCATGAAAACCAAGGTATTCCAAGGTTGTGCTTTGATATGAGGCCAAATAAGAGGAAAAAGTTAGTGATCGGTGGAGTTTGCAACGTGAGGATGCTGATTAGTTTTACTAAAAAGGTATTGTATAAAAGTTAGGATAAAAGCTTAAAATCTACATCGAATTATGTGCAAATTATTGGAAATAAGGCAAACCAATTTATATAGTCCCCACTGCCTCAAGGTAGGGACTAATAATGCCATCGAATGTTTTATTTACCTACACATATATTCGTAACGATTTTGGCTCACGATAAAGTAGAAACTACTCATAATGTTTGAGTAAACAAAATTAATGCATAATTGATGTTAAAATTGTATAATTTATTATTTATATTGACAAAGCTAATATTGATTTTTGCGAAGCCAACAACATTAAAAAATATGAATATTATCTTTGAAATTTTTTTATATGTTTTGTAAGTTTATAATAATAAAGTTAAAAAAAAAAACTTGTTTAAAATTTATGTTGGTGTTCGTAAATATTGTTATGATTATCACGAACATTTAAAAATGAAATTAGCTCTTCATTTAGAATTAGTTAACCATTGTTTTGCAAAAAAAATTTTGTTGGTAATAGTGTAGTATCCTATTAAGCATCATAGCATAAAATTTAAGAGAAATAATTATTCAAAAGAACACATATGCCATTTTTTTAAGCTTAACCTAACATAAATGTTATTTTCAAGGATGGTTGATAATAACACAAACTTATCCTACGAAAGTAACTATGGGTGGGGTCATTTATAACTCTAGGGAGATCTAGCACAATCATTTGAATGGAATCTAGGAACGATGACCAATAATCAATAAGAAGCCTATGGAATATTAATGGGCCTTAAACTAGACATTTCACTTTAGATCAAAGAATTGGAAATCCTAGATGACTCTCATCTAATCATTCAATATATGAGGAGGGGGGGAACCCTTCCTTTAGATTTCCAATTAGAAACAATACTGAAATTGGCAAGGTGCTTCTCTAAGAAATTTTCAAAACTTGATTGGATTCATGTGCTTCATGAGTTGAATATTGAAGCAAACAAAAGGGCCAATATGGTTGTGGTAAAACAATTGGGGAGACTATATCTAACCAACTCTTTGTATGAGCCACCAATTCCTTAAGTCACATCAATTCCACCAAAGGATGAAACACAAGAAAAAATGGCAACAGGAACCATAACTCATTCGTACAACTCTCACGACCATCTCCCTTCCTTGAGAGATGTTTGATTTAATCAATTTGAATGCGTCAAGAGAGGACTATGATAGAATTGGACAAAACACTCCATACCCATCTAGACGAGCATAGTAATACAAAGAGGTCTCTTCAAATTAGGGTATATTTGTTAATGGCCACCATGATAAATGATGATGATATCCCATAAGGAATACTTTGACAAGTTATGCTCCTAGGTACAGGACCTCTAGAATCAAAATGTCACTCAACAATTAGTCTCTCTTGACAACAACACTCTCGTTTCGGTCAAAGATTTGTAGTGGTTGCAATTGGTGGTTTCACCATCAAATTTTGAAGTGGCTTAGAATCTCCATGTTCCACTACCAAAATATCAAAAGGGATCAAAGGGAAAATAAGAAATTGGTCTCTCTGCACACATAACAATTAATATACAGTAAATGACATCCTCTTTGAAAGCATCAACAAGGAACCTGACATGTATATGTAGAATAAACTGGAAATATTGTCTTCATAAAAATCTTGTTTTGGCTATAATTAAGATTATAAAATATTATAGCAATGTTGTGAACAATAATTCCATGGTAAATTACCTTTTTGTAGCATATATTTGCATGCCTAGGCTGCAATTTTTTTATTAATACAAATATTTTCAAGTGATTGTTAAAAATGAAAGATAATAACACAAATTTATAAAATTTAAAACATGAGTTATTATTTATTAAAACAAAATTGTAATTTATTTATAATTTTACATATTTAAATTTTATACAAGTATATTACTATTTTATATATAAAAAGTTCAATGATAAAAAAAAGTGTTTATTATTGATCAATTAAATAACTAAGAAAATTAAAAACAAGAGGTTTTTGAAGTTTTACCCTTTAAACTCTAGTCAAGGTCACCTTTGGTTTAACAAGGGTTGGTATAAAGATTTTAATTCTTGGTTAAATTATTGGAGAATAAAGGAGGAGGTCACTTTGTAAAATATTAATACCATAAAAAAATCTATTATATTTAAATTAAAGGAAACCTCACAAATTATGGTGTTATAAACAAATAGAGAATACAAGAAAATTAAGATACTATAAAGAGTTCTCTAATGGGGTGACACATGGCTCTAGCATCCATGACGAGGTGACAAATAGCGACCATGATGGGAGTTATAGATCGACATGGGAGGTCGTTCATGAAAGTTTTCCTTCTGTCACCTCCTGGGTTCATTCACTTCAAACAATCTCTTCTTCTATTGTCGTGGATGGAAGCACTATTCAACATGATGCACAAAGGACTACGTTGGTTGAGGGGAAGTATGGCTTATAAGATCCTCCAATGGTCAATAATTATGAGCTCTTCATTGGATATTGATGACGCAAACGAATCCATCCCAGTAGATATTATGTCTGCGCATGGGAGGAGGCTTCATAAATTTGGTGAGTTTTCATCTTTGTTTCTTCTTGTTTCTTTGTTCCTCAATTGGCTTCTACACTCAGAGGTTTTAATTAGTGGGATTTGGTGATGTGGAGAGTTTTCAGTTATGGGCACCTGTAGTCGAAGATTTGGGCCCTCATGGAGTCCAGGAAAAGGAAGGGAGGGTTAGAGGTTGAGCATAAAACTAGATCTGCCCTTGCAAGTAAGGAAGCAACTGAGCATTACTATTATGAAGTTGACTAGGTACTCAAAGATTCCATGGTGATTCTCTGTAACATCCCACTCTTGTGCCCACTGATTGGAATTATTCTTTGAGGACACTTGCGTGCAAGTGATTCGGTTCACTATATGATTGACTGTTTTGATTATGGTTCATGATGTTGTTTTGGATTTGATGATATGTTATTTTATGATATTTATATCGACAGGTGTTATTGACTGGTTTTCCTGAGTGTGCAGGACTCAAGACCGATTGAGGGTGTCGATGGCATCGATGGACCTCCTTGGAGACCAGATCGAGTCAGGGAGTGGACTTATGTGGAGTCAGGGAGTGGATTATGTGACATATTACTAGTGGATTATGATGTTGATTTTTATCGCTGACATATTTCGTTGATGGATGCAGGTTGACGATAACTTGCCAACCATAATCACATTTGGAGTAAAGGGGTCACACACAACAACCAAAGACATTGAGGGAGAGGTGTGGCAACAGCCCTGTCACAGTCTACTAGCACTCCTGCCCTGGCTCGAACTGTAGGTTAACGATTACCTAGTTCGAGAAGACCTACGATGCCGTGAGGGCAGACTGTGACAGTTGTTCACGATGATTCCAAGGGGCACGCAATAAGGTAGGATCCTTATTCCTTAGAGGAAATTAGTCTCCCATAAGGTCACCTGACGAAGTATTGACTCCAGGGGTTTGACGTCTACCAAAATCAGTCAAAAGGCGAGTGACACCCTTAGAGCACATAGTGCATCTTGAAGGGCATGTTGCGTAAATAAAACATGAAAGCAAGTGAGTGACACCCTTGGAGAACGTAGTGCGTCTTGAAGGACACGTCACGCTTTTGTTAACACTGGTCAGTTAAAGAACTTAGTGCCTAGAAAACTATGTCTCCTTAGGACTTGGTCAACCTTAAAATGAATGTTCCGTGAGTAAAGATAAATAATTACAATTTACCCTTCAAAAAAAATAAAAAATCGATTGTCGAACCTAGTGAATTTGAAACCTAGGTCTAAGTAGGACTTGAGAACTAAAAATTAATTAAGCAAGTAATTAAAGGGGGGATGAGGAAAATGGGGGTAAAAAAAATAAATTTAAAAATTAATGGAGGATTAAATTATTTAAAAGATTAATTGTTAGCTAAGTAAAAAACTTTCTAATTTAGAACTTAGACCAAAAAGGGGAAACTTAAATACAAAAAGAATGTGGAACATAGAAGGGAATCTAGCCTAGAGAACTTTCTAATTTTGAACTCAACTAAGCTTTAAGAAAGACGTCAGTCATTAAGGGAATGTAAGGGAATAAAGGGACATCGAGGAGCATTTTTAGGAACGCTTTTAGGTGGGTGAGGGAAATAGGAAAATTAAATTAATTAAATAAATAAATTTTTGGTGCAACTAAGGGATCGGGTGACAAGTGTACGAGAGATAATTTTTCTAATAATAAATTAATAAAAAGAATTTAATGTGTGTTTGGAAACAAGTCACTAAGAAAACTCTATAAAATGAATGACAGGGAAGAGGAATGGATGACGTCTATTAGGCGTAAGGTTACACTATCGATATTTGTCTTGACTGATTTTTCTTGTGGGAGTTGGGATACCCAGCTCAGATAGAGAGTGGTATCTCAATCTTGCGAAGTTAGCTGGGAGCTATCTTTCTCTGGTTTGTGTGTGTGGCCCCTTTGCGGCTCAGGGGGGCTCATTTGGAAGAAGAAATAGGAAAATTAAATTAATTAATTAAATAAATTTATGGTGCAACTAAGGGATTGGGTGACAAGTGTACGGGGGGGGGATTTTTTTAATAATAAATTAATAAAAATAATTTAATGTGTGTTTGACAACACATCACTAAGAAAACTCTATAAAAGGAATGACAGGGAAGAAGAATGGATGAGGTCTGGTAGGCATAAGGTTATGTTGCCGATATTTGTCTTGACTTATCTTTCTTGTGGGAGTTGGGATGCCCAGCTCGCACAGAGAGTGGTAGCTCGACCTTGCAAGACAAGTTGGGAGCTAGCTTTTTCTAGTTTGTGTGCGTGGCCCCTTTGCGGCTTGAGGGGCTCAGGGGGAAGAAGCGTACCCCTAGCGTTCACTGGGAGGTACTGGTGAGTCTTTTAGTGGATTGGCAAGCTTGGCAAGGAGTAACAAAGGTTCGACATAGTATCAATGGATTGATGTTGAGATCTTCTCTAAGAGGCAAATCGAAGGCTTTTGGTGAATAGTAACGTTTTATTGTGCATTGATTTTTGTATCATTATATGTATATTGAGAAATGAAAATCTATTGGTCCTTATTAAAAAAAATGATGATGCTTCTTGGGTTTAAATTGGCTTAAGGTATTTTGGGGTGTTACATATGGTATCAAAGCAAGGTTACAACCCTTGAGGCCTGTGAGCTCTGGTACAACTATATTCCAGCAATATCTCAATAAATATTTAAGATTAAATAGATGTTTCTTTGAGAAATGATCTCTAAATGTTTTCTAATTCTTAGAAATAGTGGTCTCCGTGCTTGATAGTAGATTCAAAATTCATCACACAAAATTGTTGTAAGCCACACTTTTTCCTGTGATTCACTGCCTATGTGATCTATCTCTGAAAATAAATATTCGCTATAAAGATCAAGATCCGGTTCATAATCACTATGTATCCAACACTTCGCTGCTTTCTTTTTGCTCAAAAAATTCAACTCTAATCTTAAAATGCTTAGTATACTTAAGCTCGACTGGGAATTGCAACATTCAAATATTTTATACTATTGGGTGTTGGATGAATAATTGTGGGACGGGTTTGAATATTGGTCCCATTTTCATTTTTGGGAAAAATGAGGCCAGACATTGTCCCGTGAGCTTTTTCTGCCTGCCAGACTCGCACAGTTAATAGCGGTTCCTTTGGCGCAGCTTTACGCTACTATAATCGGGATTTAGGTACCCATTCGGCCCTCATCTTGAATTTTATATATTTTATCCTCCAAACAACACTCCCACGACTCGATCTCCGGTTCCCCAATGCCTAAAAAAATAATCACCAAAAAATCATGCAGTTCCTTCGGTTGTTTCAGATATGAATGTTAAAAGCGGATCCCTTTGTTGGTTTTCTTCGGGCCAATTACATTCAGCATATTAGCAGGATTCGAACTATGGGTCGTTCACAGATGAGATTTGGGTAAGGTAAGCATTTCTCGATCGAGCGAGGAGGGTTTGATTGTTTTTGACATATAAAGGAGTTTGAACACACGATCGATCGGAATGATGGTTGACACACCGTCGTAGGGAGTATTCAGTACATTAGGACAATGCGTAAATCCTTGAGCTCCAGAGACGACACCCCTTTGCAATCCAGGGTCATTGCCCCCAGTGCGGAGGACTACGACAGTGATGGCGTAGATTTTTCTCCAACAACAAAGACATTGACTGTGTCTCTGGTGTATAATGTATTTCGGTATTTAGAAGTTGGATTAGTAATTCTGCTTCGATACAATTTTGGAAACTCCAACTAGCCACCCTTGATGCGGCAACTCCTTGCCACAGAAAATCCGCAAAGAATACTTGGAAAGTTGTAATTACACATTTATATATATATATATATATATATATATATATATATATAACTCAACTTCCACCAGACTAGTGTAGTTCTGAATTTAAGTTGGGTGCTAGCATGAGGGAATTCTAATTTTAGACTGTTCCAAAGAAAAATAGAAGACGAATGTATGCAAACTATGGATGGTTATTACAATGCATGTCGTCCTCATTGAATCGAATTTTTACTTTATTTAGAATGCATGAAGTGTGTCTCCAGATTGGGTAATACTAGTTGGGTACCTCCTCTAACTGTCTATCGAGAACCATTACAAGGATTAGATGAAGAATCTTCA
>JASDQU010107298.1:26202-42908 GCA_032191745.1 Picea mariana
AATGTATGCAAACTATGGATGGTTATTACAATGCATGTCGTCCTCATTGAATCGAATTTTTACTTTATTTAGAATGCATGAAGTGTGTCTCCAGATTGGGTAATACTAGTTGGGTACCTCCTCTAACTGTCTATCGAGAACCATTACAAGGATTAGATGAAGAATCTTCAAGAGAGCAGGTAGAGACAATGGGTGTTAGACCAATAACTTGTTGGAGAATAATGGCTAAATGCCATGATTAGTATTTGGTTGTTACAGAGAGTTGAGATATTATCTCAATTATCTAGATTGTGTACTTAAGATAGATAGCTATCTTAAGCTACTTGTAGTTGTATTTATATTGAGAAATAAAAGCAGATGCATCACTAAGTATATGAGAAGCCGTCATTTGTTGAATGTAGTTGTTGGCTGTTGAAGAAGACTACGAATTGAAGCGGTGGTTTTTTATGGTCACTATTTTATTGCGTTTCACTCTTGATAATATCTACAGAGTAATTGTGAGGTGTGGTGTGATGTATTGTAAAATTATTTAATGAAGAATCAACTATAAGAATAGATTANGACGTTTTTCGGGGCCACAAGAACATTTTGCTAGTTTGATTATGTTTGCAGTGTGTTAAAAGCTAGAGATTCTTGTTGTACTTCTGTGTTCCAAGATCTTGTCTATATTGTTGTAGTGTGCTTAAAGAAGGTCAATTGTATGATTGACTACTGAAAATGTCCAGTAATCAAATCACTGTCCTATAGAACTATCGAAATTTGCTTTTTGGGGAAATTTCATGGATGGTAGTTTATCCATAGGATAATTCAATATGGAGGCTATACTTTGGAGTAGTCAAGAAGTGTCAATCCTGCAAATACGTCAATGATGGTATGAAGTGGTTATACTTTAAATGGATGAAGAGGTAGCTCAAAAGTGTGGAGAAGAAAAGAGCAAAACCAAGTGATTGCAGAGTGGGTAGAGTTGCTAATGAAGACCAACCGAACAAAGATGACAGATATGAATTGTATGTAGTTTCTATATTGTAAAAGAAAAAAATGGCATTTTTCCATTAAGGGGAAGTGTTGGAGAAAAATGGATAAATGCCATGATTAGTATTTGGTTGTTACGGAAAGTTGAGATATTATCTCAATTATCTAGATTGTGTATTGAAGATAGATAGTTATCTTAAACTACTTGTAGATGTATATATATTGTGACTCTACATAATGAAATATAGTTTTAATGTGCATTTGATTTGTAATATAACTAACTTCTTCAGCGGTATCCTAAGAAAAACAATTGAACTTGCAAAAGATCTTGAACACAAGGAGATTGTCGGTGCATGATCATCCTAGAATATCTCCACATCGACATCTTTTGACACTGGCACTTCCTTCCTTCATCACTTATATACATGGCTCCAATACATACCTTTATCTGGTTTCAATTTTTATTTTTCTTTCCTGGATCAAAATTTAGATGTTTTCAAATTCCTTAGTTAGTGCCACAACGAAACATTATAATATTTTCTATTGAGTTGTGATTTCGGATGTCCAAGGCTTTGGCACTTAAAAGGATCGAGTTGCGCAGAAAAAAAGAAAAAAAAACTCCCTGATTTTGAAAGTCATGCAAGGTTTTTCAGTTGACGTTTTCTTTAAATATCGTCCTTTTAACCCTGTATTTATATACTTATCTGCACAATGTGTTTTTACCCATCCTTATGTGAGGCATTCTTCTCGGTCATCGAAGGATGTTGCTTTGCATTCGAAACGATTGTTGAAGGTCGATGCTCCATTATTCTTACATCGGTGAAGTGAAACTGCCATTTCTCTTCCTTGACCGACTTTCTGACAGCTTTTATCTGTTTTCATTGTAGTTGTTGCTTTGTGACCACATGAGTAAATTGAGTGCGATATTTGTTGATTAGTTGTATGCTTTAAATATAAACCCCACGGTATGCTTTATATATATTTATTTTCGTTTCTATATAAAAAGTATCTTAGAAAAAAAAAATGGTTATGGATTTCAAATTTAATATGAATAATTTTATACTTTTGCTGGTAAATTAGAGTGAATATTTATTTAAAATTAAAAAAAAAAAAATATCAAAGTGACAACACAGTTCTTGATCAGTTATTGGGGTTCTTACAAGATCTTGATCACTTATTCTCCACGTGACATTAAGATCTTAATCGAATTAGTCAGCGCGTGACACAGAGATCTTAATCAATTTATTTGTGACGCATAAAGCTTGGCGTCTTGACAATCATGAGTGATAACATTGATTTTGTATTAGTATATTGTTGATTTTAAATTTGTATGTTATATTTAATGTGTAATATAGAAAATCAAAATATGTTTTTTTTTTAATAATAAAAAAATATAATTTTTAAAATTTAATTGGATAATATTTTTGATGTGTTATTGTAAGCTTCATGTTATTCAATGTATAAAAATAATTATGAATTTGACAGTTTGAAAAAAGACTGAAATCCTGCTGCAAAAATCTTACTCTTTTGCATGTGCTGTAGACCTATTCAACATTATGAATATTGGAGCTGGTGCATCGACAGATTGTAGGGGAACGTGTCTATAGGCTATATCTGATTCTGTCTTCGGGCTAGGGGATGCCCAAATGCATCCATGCCGCACGACTCACGGCATGCGTTCAACTAAAGAACATGACATATGCAGAAGAGTATTAAAAGTCAATGTATCTGGTGAACTATCATCTTGCCCTGCATCTACCGACATTAATGATTTGATAAACTGGAAAATATTGGAATATAGACTGTCCAATCGCTGGCTGTGTCCTGTAGCATTATCATCATATATATTGGGACTATAGCATGGAACAAAGGAGTTCATATTTTGCTACGGACAAACCTAACTGTTTTTTCTATTGAAAACTTGTTTCTGATACATGAAACAAATCTCACAGAAAACGCAAGTGTAGATCGACATCCATAACATCGAAGTTTGTGCGAGATAGGATGAGCGGGGCGAGACTTCCCGACTTCTTTTGCAGGGAGGCCCAGCGTCTTGGCTATGTAGCTTGATCTGCTTTCAAGATATCTGTGTAGATAATTTTAATTCAAGGTATCTGTGTAGATAATTTTAATTTTAGCTTCATATTATATTTGGAATTTTTTTATTTAGGTTATGTCTGAAATTGGCTGATGGTAGGGTATCCATGGCATTGTATAACTTTTGCAAATACAAAAACAGTTTAAAATTATAAAGCCTGGGGCGTCCATCTTGGACTTGGGATGTGCTCCTGGTGCTTGGTTACAGGTACATATTTTTTTTTTATATACCCAAATGCATTTTGCAATTTTGGCTGCCGTTGCAATTATCTTTCCGAATGTTGTCAACTCCGTTTTTTTTTGTTGAGCTGTCAATGGATTCCTTCATTTGGACTTTCATTTTGATGAGTTTATGGTTCTTTCTCTTCACTAAGAAGTAACTCGTTCACCCAAGGCATTGGCAATTCAATCCTATTGTCTTTTCTTAATCATTCTCATCTCATCTTCTCTTAACCAACCAACAAATCAGGATGTCTGCAGCATCTCATGAAGAAGCCGCAGCAACAGCAACACAAGTTGAATTGGATCCTTATAGTCTTCATATGTATGGAGAGGATGAGAAGCATACAGCATGGAGTCATGGAGCTCCACCCTCTTACGATCTGGTCAACAAGTTGTTTGAAGAAGGTCGAACAAAGGTTTGTATTTGTATTTGCATTCTAAATGTGTTGTCTCCTACCGTTGAGTTCGTGAGCTGGAGAAGATTTTACGGATGCAGTAACCATTTAGATCCATATGTGCAGGTATGGCCAAAAGGTTCCCTGAAAGAAACTGTTGAGAAGTTGGTGAAAACGTGGGAGATGGAGATGTCTCATAAGACAAATATACAAGACTTCAAAACAATTGATCCTCGCAGCTTCTTTATGAGAGTTACTGGTAATATTTCATATATATCAAGTCAAGTAACTAACATATAGACCTCACTTGCCTGAGTGTGCAGTTAGAATTGACAAGTAATAATACAGGTTGGTGCCTTTCCGTGTAAATTGTGAATGAGCAGGAAGGCATGCGTTATCAGGAAAAGAGACCCTGGATATGGGACGCTACAATGCACTCCTTCAGACATCTTTGCCGGGGGAACTTCAATATTACATCTCATGATATATTTCGAACTTCGTTTCCCAGAGGTTTTGCTTGGGAATTTGTTCAAGTGTATACAGGCCCCCCGCTTGTAACTTTCAAGTTCAGGCATGGCAGCCTGTATTGTGCTCCAGCACCTCTGTCAGCATCCTTTTCTAGTATTCAATGCTAAAAGAGCAATTTCATGATCGGAAACACAACCATACAATCTACAAGTGGTGGATGCAATGTTACAACATGTTCTTACATTGGCTTTCTCAATGGCATGATCCTCACTTCGTAGGCCCCTCTTCTTGTCCTTCTAGTTTGTTTGCTTTTAAGGTTCTAGTTCTTGGATTATTTCTCTCAAAACAGGTTTCTAAGCAGGTCCATTTTCCTTGGCTTCATCATGTTTTCTCTCTTCCATCGTTCTTTGTCTTTCCAGTTCTGCCTGTTGGATATTCTTTTCTAGTATTTCCCTATTCTTTTTTTTATCCTCTGTTTGTTTCCTCTCTGCATCTGCTCTTTTCTTCTCTTCTTCAAACTTTTTTCTTTCTATCTCAGTACATTTTCTTTCTTCCTCTGCCTTTTTCTTTGCCTTTTTCTTTGGTGCATCTGCATGTTTCTTTTCTTCTTCTACCTTTTTCTGTGCTACATCGGCATGTATCTTTTCTTCTTCAACCTTTTTCTTTGCTGCATCTGCACGTTTCTTTTCTTCCTCGGCCTTTTTCTTCTCTGCATTCACTAGCTTCTTCATTTCCTCCCACTGTTTCCTCTCAAATTCTGTGGCTTGTCGTTTTTTTTCCAGAAGTTCTCTCAGTCTCTTTTCTTCATTGGCATTAACTTTCTTGCCCTCCACATGTTCCACCTCTCTGTCCTCGATTTTCTTTGTATTCTCGATATCGCTTAAACGTTTTAAGACAGATGTCAATTCAATCTTCAAAGAATTGTGTTCATTTTCCAGATCCAGCCTTAGTCTCCTCTCTTCTTGTGCCCATTTGCTCTCATCCTCTGCCCGCTTTTGTTCATTTTCAAATTCTGTCAGCCATTAAAGCAAAATTAGTAAATTTGATTTTCAAAATAGCAAGCACCTTGGGATATATTAAGTATCACAAAGATCCAACCACATTAGAAATGTTCAAAATAATAACTTCAAAACAAAATGATCAAATGCAAGCAAAAATTTATGTCTATCTCTATTATAAATCCAAAGAAAACTAGCCATTTGCATAGCAAACAGCCAACCAACAAAGACCTCTTTTCATGCTTTAAAGAGTACTGGGTTCCCAGATATTTTGCAAATATAGGGTGAAAATGCATGAGTAAATGCAATTGCAGCCTAGGATCAAGATCAGATGTGCCTGGATGTCGGGCATCTTTGACTCTTAGTTTATTAGAACACTGCCTCCAAACTACTTCAACGATAGTGAGTCTGCCAAAATAAAAAGAAGTGGTATCGAAAACTGAAACAAGCAGACAAAGCCACCACTTAAACATCATAAGTGATCAAATGTATTTGATAGATAAAACTGAGATAATGCACCAAGCCAACCAGGCAAGATGATCCTGAAGATTGCATGGATATGCATTCCAGTAAAAAACAAGTTCAATTAACATATATGTTTTCATTATTGGCTAAAGCATGGGCCCAAATGAATCTCAAATTCTCAATATCTGCCACAGGGCTTGAAAAACCTCCCCCAAGTAACAAAGAGCATTGTAAGGCTACATTACTAGCTACTCACCAACACATCGATAGGAAAGCTGATGAAAAATGGAGGTGCATAGGGAAAAGAAAATGCCAGACTTCCCTCAATATGGGAGGTATGATGATGTGGTGGTTACTAGAGTGTTGGAGAGAGGGGGAGCTTGGAGGTCTCACCTTGTTACTATTTCTTGCTTTTTGTTTGCACTATAACATAACAAAGTGCATATGGCCAATTAATGAGAAGATATTTCCTTGAATTTTTTTATTACAAGTGGCAAAGCTCAATGCTTGGGCACATAACTCTGTGTTTGTTAGGCTCCCACATTCTCACCATGGCCTTGGGTCGTGTGCACTGGCAAATTACAAAATTTTCTTAGGAGGTATGCGCCAACATCTTACAAAGCCACTTTCCTTGGTGCATACTGATAAGTGGGCAAATTTTTCATTTTTTTTTTAAGGTCATTGTGGATGATTAGAGAATGAATGCTTGTAAGAGTTTGCCTCTTTCCCAATGTACTTGGTTAGAATCGTCTGATGCATCTCTTACAAGATCTAGTGTAACATCATCAAGCTCTTAGACTCTGCCAAGACATCCCCGGACTACTTTGGTATTGGTTGTACAAGGAAAACATACTTACAACCAATAAATAGGAAGGGGACGAGGGAAAGAGGCAGTGAAATGGGAAGATTTATATCCTTGTTGATATTAGGATCAAAATGAATTTGTTTCAGGCCTATGGTTGTCCTATACGGGAGATATGCTTGTGGCCCATGTACCGCATTTGATTGTTTACTCTGCTTGTCTAAGACAATACACTCTCACCCTACACAGTTTTGACTTGGCTTGAGGCAAAGATTCTTTTAAGAACTTATTTTATGTGCATCAGATTAGAGTTGGGCATGTCCTATTTTTGTTGGCAAAACATTCTTTTTTCATGTAGGGTATTATGGGGTGGACATCCATCTATTGGTTGTAAACAGATAAATTTCCTGTAAACAGATAAATTTCCAATGAAGAGCATTCTATCACGTTAAATATTGCAGCTTTGCCAACAGGGCCTTGGTTAATTGGAAATGTCCATGGAGTATTCAATAAGTATTAATTATTGAGCCATCCACCAATGTTCCATTCTTGCTGTGGTCCGCCCCACCCAAATGGCATGACTAAGAAAAGGGATGAAGCCAGGTGCAAGTCTAAGAAAAGGGATGAAGCCAGGTGCAAGTCCTAGGGGATTCTGGCAGAATAGAAACTCCTCACAGTTGGCATCTGAGTAGAAGAAAGCCTATGTTATGCAGTGCAACCCCGGCCTTGGGATACGTTTCTCTAAGCCACTTCCCACATAGGAACATAAGTACAAATAAATAAAGAAATATTGCAGCTATGAATGAGCATTGCCCCGTAAAAAGCACAACCGAAAGTGGTGGATGCAATGTTACAACATGTTCTTACATTGGCTTTCTCAATGACACGATCCTCACTTCGTAGGATCCTCTTCTTGTCTTTCTAGTTTGCTTACTTTTAAGTTTCTAAGTTCTTGGATTATTTCTCTCAAAACGTAAATGCTAAATCTTTAATATTTATTCACTAGTCTATAATCCATTATTATTGGGTTGACTAACAAAACATTGGTAATGTGTCATTTTTTGTACCGTGTTTATCTTCATCTTGGTTATTTCGCTTCAGTCACAATGTCTAGGTGTGATGTGCAATCCACTCCCTATTTCATCATTTCTTTGTTTTTAGGCTGGACTTTCAATATTTTCTAAAAGCTTGTGAATTATTAAGTTACAAACTTTGATGTCAGATTTTCAAATTTAATTGCAGGTATACAGGTAATGCCTAATTTTACGAAACCACCTTCGACATTGACATCAGTGGTGATGGCACCATCACCTAGAGTTTTATCATTACCTAAATCTCCATCAAGCAGAACTTCTTCTTCTATAATCACAGGAGGATTTTCTCTTGCAAATGGACCGACTGGCAGCAACTCCTCTGCTCCCAACTTACTCAGATGGGTTTCCATTGAAATCTTTTTGCTCTTAGGTTTACCATTTGTAATTCGTTTTCATGATTAACAATTACTTCACTAAAATGTATGTGGATTTCAAATCATCATTTTTGTGCACAAAATTGAGAGAGGCATGCATAACTTTCAGCAGAGAAGTTTTGTATAGGAATTGCCACCTTGAACTGCTAAGCCATTGTGTAAATTTTCAAGCAAGGTCATTGCTTATCATGGATACCATATTTCTGTCTAATATTATTTTCTGGTAAAATTGCATTTTGGTCTGTGTGTACCTCCCAAGTCATAGTCAAAATGTCAGTACCTTATAACAATTCTTTTACTTATTGGAGTTTACAAAACAATTCATTATACATTTTGAATAACAAACAACCCTCAATTATTATCTTTTGACAAAAAGTATTCATTACTTCTACATTTAGTTATATTAAGTTTCATTGTTCAACATGTATTCCCCCAACTAACTTGGCAGGGACTGTGTTTCCATGCAACCCTTGTTAAAGTCTGCATCGGTTACATTCCATAAATATACCCACCTTTTTATTATTTTTCTATGAATGTGACTTTCTATAGCACTCATATAATGGTCATTTATTATTTCCAAATTCTACCATTTCATGAGCTTAGTTTTGGAAGCTCTATTTCACTCTGGTTTTACTTTTATTTTATAAAAGGGAAATTCTAGTTATTAACTTGGTGTATGGTTAAATGTATAAAGTGTCAAAAGCGAATTATGTAATGTATGGAGTGATTCCTTATATACTAAATTATATTTTAGGCAAAACGTTTTTATGTATATATATTTGGGTTGTTCTGTAAGTGTGTAATAGCTTGAAGTTTTTTAGATTTGATGTTCATCTTGAAACTTGATTTAAAAAAGGCTTATGACTGTACCAATTGGGATTTCCTGAGATTAATTTTACTTCAAAGTGGTTTTGGGATTTCAACAACTGATTGGATTATGGCTTGTGTCGTCTCCACTTCCTATGCTATTTTGATTAATGGAGAGGCCTCTAAGTTTGTCAAGAGAAACAGAGGTCTAAGGCAAGGTTGCCCGCTCTCACCCTTACTCTTCATTCTTGTTATGGAAGGTCTTAGTCTCTCCTTAAAGAAATCTCAAGTTGATGGTATGCTTACGGGGACTAAGGTGTCTAGACTGATAAACATTCTTCACCTTTTATTTGTTGATGACATTCTTATTATGTCTAGAGCTACTCCAGCTGAATGGGAAAAAATTCAAGAGATTCTTCATGTGTTTTGTCGGGCTTCGGGTTTGGTTATAAATGTCCAAAAGTCTATTTTCTTGCATTCAGGAGTTCCTTCGGAAAACCTCCAGTGTTTAAAAGACTTACTCATGTTCCCCTGTAAAGAAATTTGTTTGGGTTTTAAATACTTGGGCTATCTGTTGAAACCTGATAGCTATAAGACGGAGGATTGGCAATGGCTAATTGATAAGTTTGAGACCAGGACTAATCACTAGTGTAATAAATGTCTCTCTCTGGGGGAGCGCTTTGTGCTAATTAAAGCGGTTCTTGAGAGTCTTCCAGTTTACTGGATGACACTTGCACATATTTTGATCTCGGTTCTCCACAAGATCCGCAGGCTAAGTATTGCTTTCCTTTGCTCTAAGAAAAAAAACAAGGATTGTTATCATTTATGTAGCTGGCTATCAATCACTAAACCAAAACATTTTGGAGGTTGGGGTCTTCGGAACATTTTAGTTTTCTACAAAGATCTAGCAATGAATACTTTATGGCGAGCTTTTATGAAGCCAGGCATTTGGCATCGGGTAATTAAGGAAAAATATTTTCCACATGTTTCTGTGGTTTCTTGGTTGCGATCGGCAGAAGCCTTCTCATCCTTTGACTCGCAGTCTTCGATGCACCCTCAAAAAGTACCTTATAGCCATGTTCAATGAGTTGTCCTACACTTAGTAGATTATGTTTCGGATCTGGAACATGATAAACATTGTTTATGTCTTTCTTTACATTATGTTTAGTAAGAATAGGTACAGTTCATTTTCCTTGAACTTTGATTAAGGAATCATTTCCAAGAGTAATATCAGATGAGATTGAAGAATCAATGCATGAAAGTAAATCTTTGTTACTTGTCATGTGATTGCTGCATCCACTGTCCAACAACCAGAGATCTTTAGGTTGTTCTTCAGTCTTGTGGCATGAGAGAAACATACCTCTTGAGGTTTCTCCTGTATGATTTGACACATGTGCTCTACCTGAGAGCTGATCTTCTTGCTTCTTCCTGCATTTAGATTCATAGTGCCCATAATTTTTGCAGTAATAACATTGTATGCTTGATTTGTCATTTGATCTTCTCCCTCTGCCTCTTTGAGGTTGGAAACTCTGATTCTGACACTGTTTTTTGTGACCTTGGAAATTTTGACTCTGGTTATGTTGTATGTTGCCTCCACTTGAGTGTTGGTTACTTGTAGTACTCCCTCGTCCTTGGTGAGCTCTGCCTCTTCCTCTGCCTCTCCCTCTACTGAAGGAGAATTGAGTTTTGAAGGCATTGGCGATTGACTCATCTGTGAGATGCAGCCTGGTCTCATGTGTCACTAGGGAACCAATTAGTTCATCTGTTGAAAAACGTGACAGATCCTTGGATTCAAGGATTGTAACAACAATTTCAAATTTCTTTGGTAAACTTCTAAGGACTTTCTCAACAATGCGTTGATCGGGGATGGCTTCACCAATCAACCTGATCTGGTTCACGATTCCCATGACTCTGGTCATAAACTGATCCACATTTTTAGACTCTGTCATTCTTAAAGTCTCTAATTGCGTCCTCAAGGTCTGCAGTTTGACTGTTTTGACCCTGTCATTTTCTTGGTAGGAAAATTTAAGGATGTCCCAGGCCTATTTTGAAGTACCATCACCTGTGATTTTTGAGAAAATTGAGTCATCCACTGAATTTTGAATCCAAAATTTGGCTTTATTCTCTCTGTTCCTCTGTGTTGCCTGAGCATTTCTTTGTGGGTTTGACATGGCAACAAGGTCTACTGGATCTGGTTCCACATATCCAAGATCCAATGGATCCCAACACTCTTGTGTTTGCAAGAAGGATCTCATTTAAAGAGACCAAAACTCATAATTCTTTCCAAGAAGAATCAGACATTGAGTTGGTCCTAAATTGCTAGACGTGGCCATCTTTAAAGAATTTTAGCAAAACAGAAAAGAAATTGTTGGAAAAATTTTGTGTCTACCTGTTTCCTGCACATAAAACCAGGTCTTCTAAGTTCTTGCAGTGACTTCAGAACTTTGCGATTCAGGATTTCGAGTTTCGTGACTTCGCGAACCTTGATATCGAGCTCCTCTGACTCCTCGATTCCCTGATCTCCGAATTACCGAAATGTCAAATTGGCTTCAAGGATCAACGATCCTCGTTGATTTGAGATCAACGATTCAGATTATTTCGGAATTTCGTGTATCGGTATTTCACGACTCTTGAATTCTCGTCACGATGTTCTCCAAACCCCGAACTCCGAAATGCCGAAATTTTGACAACGCTTGCCTCCTATGATCAGATGGCCGAAATGTCGAAAATATGTGCGTTCGCCTCCTTCGTGATCACATGTCACGTTTCGTGACTTCGGGATCTTCAACACCTTGTGCCCCGACTCCTTCTCTTCGGGACTGCTGAAAGGTCGAATCCCGAAATGCCGAAACGACTGGGTTCCTGCTCCGCGACCTGACATTATTCTTCTGGAACACCTTTTCAGGATTTCGCGTTTCGGAACTTCGCGATGCAGGCACTCTGCCTGTTCTCTGTCCCTCAATATGTCGAAACCCAAAATATCCTGACGCCTGTCCTTCTTGAACGTCTTTTCGGGATTTCGCGATTCGGGACTTCGCTATGCAGGCACTCTGTCGGTTCTCTGTCCCTCAATATGTCGAAACCTGAAATATCCTGGCGCCTTATTCCTGTCGAATGCCTTTTTGGGATTTCGTGGGTCAAGAGTCCTGAACTCTTACCCTTGGCATTCCCTGTAGCCGAAATGCCAAAATGCTCCTTTCGGGGATTTCCCCGAAACCTTGATCGCTGCCACGTGTCCTCCTTGTGAACAGTCACGATGTTTTCCAGCTGGAAACGCAATCAAAGTGAAAGAAAAGATGCACACCGTCGAATGCATGGACTACAACTTAACAGACACGAATGCAAGCTACGCAGAAGATGCTGTGGGCCCGCGTAAACACTGACCCGGACAAAACTTCAAACTTGGCTCCACTTTCAAACTGTAAAGAAAAATATGGAATTTTGGTTTTAGTGTCCAGTACATATGCCTATCCACTTCAATTGTCGTCGAGCTTGTTTTCCACTGACATGTGCCTGTCTACTTCAATTGTCGTTGAGCTTGTTTTCCACTTTTATAAAACCCTTTCACACATGTATTATCATAACCAAAATAATATCATCGATCAATCAAACATGGTGGTTTTTTCAATTGCTTTGGTTTAAGTTTTTTTTATCCATGTATTATTAAAACTAAAATAATATATCAATTAAATTAAGCAAAAAATGCAATTACTCAAGAGATTCAACCTTCACATTTGTTTTGGTCCAAGTATTCTAGAGTGTCATAGTCATAAATTACTCAAGTGCAATTTGTTTTGGTCCAAGTATTCTAGAGAGTCATAGTCATAAATTAATCAAGAAATTCAACCTTCACATTTGTTTTGATCCAAGTATTCTACATAGTCATAGTCATAAATTACTCAACTTCAATTGGGAGGCCATACATTCAACCAACACTTGACTTAAACATAAAACCTCGAATAGTAGTTTTAATTATAAGGCCCGTAAACAAAAACTTTGTATTTAAAAAATAAGATAAATAGTATTTAAAATATTTTATTTTTAAAATTCTATAATAAAATTCAATAAAAAATTATGTCACTTTTAATTGATTATTGATCCCATGTTTTAACGATCTAAACTTTAAGTATTATAAAACTATAAGTCACAATGAAATCAATATTTCTAATAGGAAATATCATATGTGCTATTTCTAAAGAATTATTTTTCTAGACTTTTATGCTATGATGCTTAATAGGATATTGTTAACGATATTTCTTGTAAGGGGGTTAGAATGCAAAAGAATGGGTTAAAACCCACTTGTCCTAAGTTTTGAATGTAAATGTGCCCGTGGTAAACAGCAAACGGATCTGGACGGCGCGCATCCACGCGCCCAAATCAACGGCACATATGAGATTCTGGACCCCCCCCGCCTTTCTACCTTTAAGCGGAGGGGGGGGTCCGGAATCGAGGGCGCATCTCTTCAACGGTTCAGATCAGCGCACCCGGACCAACGGCGATGAAGGCAATTTCGGACCCCCCTTGCCTTTCTACCTTTAAGCGGAGGGGGGGAGTCCGAAATCGGGCGCGCAGCTTTCCGACAGCTGAGATCTTAGCGCCCGGATCAACGGCGCTCGCGCGATCCACATCATCCTCAGCTGCTCTGTGTCTAAGCATGCGTGGGCCCTTCTCCCGTCATGTCACCTTCTAGAACCACCTTTCTCCTGCTGCCGTGTATCATCCATATACCTCCCCTTTATGGTCCGCGTGATCTTCCTCCCTTCTCATCATCCACACACCATCTGCCACGTGTATCCTTCCCTCCACGTCAGCCTCCCATTAAAGTGTGTCCATCACATCTTCTCCCCTGTAACCTCTCTCGTTCCCTCATCGCTTCTTACTCCACTCCCCACTGTTTTGGTCCCATCACTCCACTCCCGTGCCTCACCTTCCGCGCTGTCCTCCCCGCATATTCTTTGAGCCAGTCGGTTATTCCAGGTGGCTGCATGAGAAGCCCTCCACGTCCAGAAGGTGCCGAGTTGGTCGGGCCATCCTCAATCCCGATGTTGCAGTTATTAAAGCGGTTGGTGGTGGTTAGACATCGCCTTCACCTTAATGGGAAAGCATGGCCATGAATTTAAAGCACGTCGATTCGTCGTTGGAACTGTCAAAGAGTCAGATTGCGTCTGACATAAGTTGCACGATCTTTCAGAGGTTGACTGTCAGAAAGCCATGCAGACGCAAAGCTTTCAATGCAATGTCTTGATTTTTCCGTTGTTGTTGTTCTGAGTATATGAAGGCGTTTTCGCCATTTTTGTATCTATCGATGGTAGAGCTAAGCTCCCGATTGTAAAGTTTCAGCAAACGTTCTAGCTTTCTGGGTTATGTATCAGTGTTTGAGATTTCTTGTTTTATGACAAACAGTTTTCCTTTTCCATCTATGTTTCATCTTTTGTTGGAGAGTTCATGATCGAATGCNGCCAAGTCAGTCAGTTATTCCAGGTGGCAGCGCAAGGGGCCCTCCACGTCCCAAAGATGCCAAGTTGGCCGGGTCGTCCTCAATCCCGATGAAGCAGTTATTGAAGCGGTTGGTGGTGTTTAGACATCGCCTCCTCCATAATGGGAAAGCACGACAATGAATTAAAGGCACGTCGATTCACCGTTGGAACTGTCAAAGAGTTAGATTGCGTCTGACATAAGTTGCATGATCTCTCAGAGGTTGACTGTCAGAGAGCCATGCAGACGCAAAGCCTTCAATGCAGTGTCTTGACTTTGCTGTTGTTGTTTTTCTAAGTATATGAAGGCGTTTTCGCCATTTTTGTATCTATCGATGGTAGAGCTAAGCTCCCGACTGTAAAGTTTCAGTAAACATTCTAGCTTTCTGGGTTATGTATCAGTGTTTGAGATTTCTTGTTTTATGACAAACAATTTTCCTTTTCAATCTATGTTTCATCTCTTGCTAGAGAGTTCATGATCGAATGATTCGTATGAATTAATGCAGTTATGTTATGATAACTGAATTATTGTTGCATTGTTGTTTTCTCTGGTTTCCCACATTTGGAAGTAAGAAGATCTTGTCTTCAGATGCTTGCTCTCACAGTCCGTTAGAAGCTTGATGCCTATAGCAGACCCTTGCACCCTTCTCATGAAGTCTTCCGTCTACTCACCCTTATTGCAACTCACTGTTTGAAGTTTATCAAGACCTCACTCGTTCATGCATGCCTGGCCTAGTTTCTGAGTTGAGACGACTGTTCCGAGTTTGCTTCCATTTGATCACCCCTTCCAAACAAATCGTGACATTAAACTAATGGGTGTCAGGCTCTTCTCCTGCAAGCAATCCAGGAGTGACTTATGACGCCAACACTTCCCATAAACCAAAATATCCCCCAAAAACAAAAAGATCCTCTCCCCGAGTTCTCCCCTCTCCTTTATCCTCCTCCCTCAAATTCATTTCTCCAACCGCCTTAACCCCATTAATTCCTCAACTACCTTATCTCTCCCATTCATTACTTTATCTACCAATGTTAATAATATTATAATAAAGTATTCATAAAGTCATTTTAATAATTAATTAAATTAATATTAATTATTCATGATAATTACATAGTTAATTAGGGTTGTTACATACACCCACCCTTCAAGAAACTTTGTCCCGGAGTTAGAGTAATTTACAATACAAGGATAATGACACATGGTTCATACACCCACATCAAATAAACAACATTATCAGTAAGCAAAAAAAAACTTATACATACTAGTGTTCATGTGTAGCTAGCACATACAAGGCTCGCGCATGTACTAATGACAATAATTATCACAACTATAGTAATTCTTGTATGCGTCCAATCCAATCAACAAGACCATTCATTTCATCAAAGATAATAAACCAATTAAAATTTTCGCAAAATCCCTCAATTACAATAATTTAGCACAACAACGTTCATTTAGACAATTGTAGTTCAGTTAAGTAATTATGAATATACATATATACATATTTTCTTTTAAAAAATGGGAAAACAATAAATTCCACTATAAGGCAAAATCCCCACACACTCTCAACTATTTCTATTCATCCTTCCTCCCTAACTTACTTTCGTCTTCCATCCCTATTCTTCCTTTGTTGGACTATCTTGGAGCGTCAACGATATTGACCTAACTCCAAATAGAACCCGTAAGCGGAAGTGTCACTCTCTTGACCAAACTTCCCCAGAAGGCAACTGACAGTCATCATCAAACGTCTAGGGGAACGTGAGCTAACACGGTCCTCCCATGACTCCAAGTTTCAGAGGATACACTGTGGGAAATGCATCCACCCCTCCTGATAGGACTAGGGTCCACACCCTACCATGGAACATACAGTGGCATTGTGTTGCTGGGAATTTTGGGCTCGAGGGCCAGGAAACTATAAGGATTCCTGGAGCTAGGGAGCCAGAGAGGTTGTTTCTAGTTGGCTGGGAGGTTAATACTCAGTTTGGGTAGTTTTGATATCATCAACAACATCATCAGCTTCAGGTTGAGCATCAAGTTGAGCATCAGGTTGAGGTAAATGAGTTATGCATTTTATTATTGTTGTTCTCATTATATTATTGTTAATCATTATATTGCTGTTAATTATTAGTATGATGCTAATATGTTGCTAAACTGTCAATTACTATCAATTATTATGCTGGAACAATAATTAAAGAAGTAGTTTAGAAATGATATATATATATACACACACTCCTATATATTTCAATATATAAATTATTTATATATATATGTCTAATTATTTATGTTTATATATCTCCTTTCAAGGATTTCACTTGTACAGGTGAACACGTTCATGAAATGTTCATAGACATTTTATGGTTATTTTCATGCTATCTCTCCATTTTAGTTTTCTGGGTAGTCTCTCATATATATATATATATATATATATATATATATATATATATATATATATATATATATATTGATTTTTCTAGGTTATTTTTGGTTATTTACTAGTTGTGATTGAAGGGTTTCAGGGCTACATATCCATGTTTTTCTGGGTT
>JASDQU010107298.1:55869-68493 GCA_032191745.1 Picea mariana
ATATATATATATATATATATATCTGGCCCTCGAGATTTATCTCCCTCACAAAATTCATCCATAATTAAAAGTTTTTTAGGAAGTTCCAGAGCATCCTTCGAAAGGGAGTCATCATAATAGTTGAGTTCCCTGTAAGCATGCCTGAAAGAGATATATTGAAAGGTGGCCGAAATAAGTTTCAATTGATTGCCTATATTCATAGGAAAAGGATTTTGCAACTAAAACACCCCTGTATCCATTCAATTACCAACTTCGAATTCCAAAAACCTGTAATCGAACCACTCTGTGACTAAAAGCACATTTGAATCAACCGAACAAAGCATGCAGATCACTGTAATTGTTGGAGCCAACACCCAGAAAGATTTTCCCTAGGATGTAGTGAGTTTTCGATAGATAAACGACAAACCCACAACCACTACATAGATCCTGTCTTTGGGAGGATTCATTGAAAAAACCCCAAGGAAATGACTTCTAAATATCTACTGCCACAATTGTACGGGACCTGGGAGAGCTAGTAGATCCTTTATATACACTAAACAAACCCATATATTGTTGTGCCACTTGAAATGAAGGACACTCTTTGCCATAAAAAATGCATGAATTGTGCACCATTTAGATGCCCCAGACAATTGAGGGAGGAAGCACCCTCATTTGTTTTAAACATATATTTAAAAAAAACTCGAGGAAAAAATCAGACAGGGTAGACGTTTCCCACAAAGCAAGAATAACCACCTTGGCACCAATGTCCAACTAGAATTAACACGAGAACATGAATTCCATAAACATATGAGAGTTGGTCTCCATGTTATTCTTGCACAGATAACACATCCCCAACCCTTGGCTTCCATGCTTCTGCAACCTGTCCCATGTGAGCACCCTATCCTTTAGAAAAATCTATAAAAAAATAGTTACTTATTCTTTACAATTACCTTGTTCAATTGTATGAAGTCAACACAAATTCTCAATGTTCCATCATTCTTCTTCACAAATAATAGTGGAGCACCCCAAGGTGACACACTTGGGTGTGTATACCCCTTTTTCAGAATCTCTTCAAGTTTCATTTGCAACTCTTTTAATTTTGGTGTACTCATACTGTAAGGGGTCTTGGATACTGGAACTACTCCAAGCATCAGATTGATGGAGAAACCAATGTCTCTTTTAGGGGGTAATCCCGATATTTCTTTATATACATCCTCAAACTATTTTAGGACTACATATTCTTCAATATTTGACACCCTATCTTTAGGTGTCTCTTCCATATGAGCTACAATTATTTGACACCCTTTTCTGTAACTTTTATTCAGCTGCAATGCTGAAATTTCTCTGACAGTTATTTCCTTGGGAATTCCATGTATTGTCCTTAGGTTCCATTCATCATCCCAACAAGTAAATGCTTTATTATAACAGTCTAGGATAGCATGGTGTTGGTCCAACCAATCCATACCAATTAGACAGTCATAGGAACCTAAAGGAAAGATGTTCAAATCTTCTCCAGTGCTCTGTCCATTCATGTCCACTGGACATGACTTAACCATCTCATTAACTTTTCTTTTGGCTCTGGTAGCCAACTGCACCAACCAAGATTTTCCATGCTTGCTTCTTGGAAAATACAATCTTTTCACCATCTTAGGATCTATATAACTATGGCTAGCTCCTGAATCAATTAAAATAACAATGGTTTGGTTTTTGAGCTTACATTCCACTTCAATCATATGTGACTAAAACTCTACTTGCTTGTTGTCGAGAGCTGCATAGATCCTAGGTACACTTTTTACCATGTCCTCCACTGTTTGAACTTGTTGTACATTGTGAACAGTCCTCACCTTTTCACCCTTGTGAGGACAATCTTTATACATATGATTTCCCTGACAACCCCAACATTGAATAGGTGGTTTCATTAGCCTTTGCCCCTCTGTCTCAATCGTTCTAGGTTCTTTAGAAGCTAGTTATCTCTGAGGATTATTTATGAAGAATGGTGGCTTAGTCCCCTTCTTCCTCAGTTCCATCTTGTATTTCTTCTTGTCTTCCCAATTTTTTTGGAAAGTTGGCTTTCCTTTATGCTGATCATATAGGCATTTAGCTCGCCTTATGGTATCCTCCAATGTTTTGGGATATTCATATTGTATCTTCTCACTGATGAATGATGGTAGCCCACTCAAATACCTCTAAATCTTAATTGTCGCATTATTGATGATAGAAACATACTTTAGCAGTCCTAAAAACCTTATTTCATATTCATCTATGCTCATACTCCCAAGCTTGAGTTCAAATAATTCCTTCATTTTCTTGTCATAGTATCTCTTAGTCAAGTATTTCTTTTGAAAATACTTCTTGAATTCCTTCCAAATAACATTTTTCTCTTTAATGTGTTGCATCTGGAAAAATTGGTCCCACCACATGGATGCCTTTCCTTTGAGTTGATAGATGGAAATTCATCCTTCTGCGTGTGAAGAGTAATTATGTAATTGAAAATACTTTCTCATGCCCAAAAACCATGTCTTTGCATCTTCATCCTTCTTGTGCTCGCCATCAAATGTAGGAGGTTTGATTTTGTTCATTTCTCCTTGTAGTTCATCCACCCCAACCCTCTTATTATGCTACCTAACAGGGGATGAACTTGAGCTATTGGGTTCTCTCCTATTGGAATGCCTTGGGAAGTTGTGGTGATGATGTCTCCTAACACTTCTTGTTCTTCCTTTCCAATTAGGAGACCCGTGACTTCCTAATTTGCTTGAGTCATTCTTCTTATCCATATTTTTTTCTATTCTCTCCAAGATCAGCATTAACTTTATGTTGAAGTCCTCATGTTTCTCCTTGGATTTCATAATCCTTTCATTATCAATTTTATAACTTTGGACATCATTTTTCAAAATTTTAATGGTCTCTATCACGTTCATGCTTTCTTTCTTTCCTTCTCCACGTCCATTTGAGTTTGTTCCTTCATTACCCATATGGAAATCCATCCCTCTGATCTCATATTCCTAGTTGTAAGCCCCATGTGTATCTTCCATTCCTCCGCACTATGTGTTGATCCTGTTTTGATCTAACAACTGTTAACTTTGCAAAATGTGCAGCTAACAAAACTTGTTAGGATGATTTAATTATCAAATTCAGGAAATTGTGCTCAATTCTGGTTCCATAATGCATCGGAATTATTTCTTTTAGTTTTCCTAAAAATTGTCTACCTAGATCAATTTTCTGAGTGATTAGTTATATTATATTTTTAAATATCTTTCCAACGCCTGCTTCCATGCTCAATTCTGAGTTTTGAGTAGAAAGTTATGGATATTTGAAAATTATCATTCTTAGGAGGTAATCCCTGTACAATTGTTCTTCTTCTTCATAACTCAATTAGATCTTGGACCCGTGTGATAGATCCTCTCAAAATGTACACCAAACCTCTTTACTCCTTTAGGTGTAGGTCCATACAAATAGGAACCCTGCATACTCCTTCTTTTATCCTCTTTTCTGTCTTTAAAATAAAAAATTCGGGCACTAGCCCCCTTTTATTTCGGCCAAATATCATATGAACACGACTATGACCCAACACTTAGCTAAAAGGTGCTTATATGTAGCTTTGAGACTTCAGGGCTCCGGAACTTTGGGCTTCATAGGTTTCTTCTTCAGCACATCCCAATTCCCTCGAATATCGAATTGGCGAACTCTTGAATGGTACTTCTTCAGAGCTTCAGGGCTATGGTGCTCCGGAGCTTCTGACTTCAGAGGTTCTGCCTACACCATACAACGTTTCCTCCAAATGCCGAATTTTCAAACTTATGGGGTCTCATTAGAAACTACGCACCTGGGGTGATATGTGGAAAAAATATGGTGATGACACATGGCCCAATTTACGGGTGACACGTGTCAAGTTCCAATTGGAACAAAAGGTTTGTGAAAAGCATGAATCAGGATGACACGTAGCACACATAATATGGGTTTGCGTCACCCTAGGTGACGCCAGCAGGCCACGTCACTTCAGTGCTCTAGGACTTCAGGACTCCGGGCTTCGAAGGATCTCACACCAGAACACTTCAAAATTCTCAAACCCCGAACTGGAAAACTCCCGAACCATCGCTCTCCATAGCTTTACTACTTCGTCTCTCCGGAGCTTCATCTTCGGAGAACTTCTCAACATAACACAACAAATCTCTTGAACGCCGAACTTCCAAAATCTAGAACAGGTCCTCTCTGGATCTTTGGGACTCCGACGCTCCGGGACTTTGGAACTCCAGGCTTCGAAGAACTTCCAAACATAACACTATAAAACTACGAATGTCGAACTTCCGAATACTCACTAATATGTCAAAAAGTGTCCCCAAACACGAACAGTGTGGATTGGATCCGAACTTCGGGACTTCGGGGAAATCTCCACTCCGGGAAACCATAACCAAATTCTCCCGGAGTGTCGAATTTCCAAACGACTCGGGGATCCAACGACCCACCTTCTCCAAATGAACTACCATGTAGATTCACTCCGAGAGATTAGAGCTTCAGGGCTCTTGCCTCCTCCTTTTCGACAAAGATTTAAAAACTATCGAAGTAGCGAAGTCCAAATGACTTGAGGGTTTAACCGCCATGCTTCTTCTCCAGATCTGGTGATTGTGAAGGATTTGGTTCCCTCTTCGAACATATCTCGTCTGTTCTCCCTCTCTCAAAGAGATATTTCTCTTCTCTAAGTTTGGAAGTTAATGAAGTCTCCTGCGCACTCCTTGCGCTTCAAATTCGACCAATTCCAGGTATGAATTTACTTGAACAGATGTTAAATTATGAACATTTCACCACTTTGGCCAATTTCTTCAAATTTTCCGAGAATTTAACAACAAAAATTAGGGCTTTTTCCCAATTCCATGCAAGTGACTCAATCAACTTGCTCGACCCATCCAGGCTTAGTGTTGGAAACTTGATCTCTGATACCAATTTGTAACATACCCAAACTTGGTAAAAGTTTTCATGCTCTGATACCAATTTGTAACATACCCAACCACCCAGGTTGGGCCATGCCACTCAAAAACAATAATTTCATTTGTATATATATAAAACTTTAAACAAACAAATATATTCTGCAAATACACAGATTCATGCAGAAATAGCAGTAAACATATACATGCAACATACATAGGAAATACCCATAAACATAAACACATGTATATATATATACGCAGCATGTAAATTAACACAAAATTTATAATTATCTTTGATAGAAGACCACCAACTATTTGTAGACCTTCCACGATCCTCCCAGACTTAGACTACACTGCTCAGAACTCGCAGCAGTGGATCACCCTCGAGTTGGGACTAAACTCCACCTGGGTAAAGGGATTCCTAACCAGGTTGATGCTACACAGACAACATGAAGGATTTTTTCCCAGGTGCCAACTCAAACTAACAACCTACAGTCTCTCATTCCACACATGTATGTCCCACCCCAAGAAGTGTGACCCTTCTCTGCTCAACAGTCCTTCATCTGGCCCACTTCCCTTCTAGGGATTCAACAACAGACCAGACATGAAGTCTCAGAGCACTGTAGGTGCAGTTGGAATCCCTTAGGAAATCAATTCCCCAACAATTCTCTTGTGTGGAGAGAGTTTCTCATGAGCATGACAACCCGCCTCTTCAATCCACGAGCGTGACAACCTACCTCTTCAATCCATTCTTAAGTCAACTAGGTACAGGTATTGGCAGCAACAAAGTTCAGGTATGGAATAGGTAATGGAAACAACCATGTTCATGCAAGGAACGAGGTTGGAAAAAACAGAATTCAGGTAAGGAACAATACTGGTGCAGGTATGGAACAATACGACTCACGTATGGTATAGGTGCATTGTGCATAACAGTAAGGGTACGATTACTGTTGATAATAGGAAAAATATGGGGGTATGACTAAAGGAGTGTGTGCAGGATCCAGAGGTAAGACTGATGGAGAGCCTAGAAAGAATGGCTGAGTAAGTCTGAAATGGACTAATTTCCCTACATTTATTTGCATGTGTCCTTGATGACACATGGCCCTCTAGGAGCTCATTTCTCTCCACTTGTATTTCATTTCTATTTCCTATAAGAACTTAGGATATCATAAGTTATATCCATAGCTTAGTATTTTAAGAATAATATTATAATATTCCATTGGAGATAAGCCCTCTAGATTATCCCATTTCCTAGGCTCTTAGCCCCCCCTTTCCCTTCCTAGTGGATTTTAGTCCCACATACTCTTTTATTGTGGTTGGTCTACACACAGAGATGTATTTTTATTAATGATATGAGCGTTAACATATAGAAAAATAAGCTCATTGGCCTTTAGCATCTAGGGACTCCGGCCTAATAATCACATAAGCCTTCTAGCCTATAATAACATGTCTCACCAGCCTATAAAACATATTCACATTTATATCTGGGGCTTGGTCTTGGGGTGTTATATTAAAGGAATTAGTTAGAGATTGTTATTCTTTGATTTGGTTAAAGTTGATCACACCTACTCTTATATAAATTTGCATTATAAATACAAAATCAAGGGAAGCACAAAGCGTATGTGCTCATTCAACCAAATTATTTATTGTTTTTTGTTTTCTTTGTCTAATAGCTTGCCACAACCTTATTGTCTAACATCAGTTGGTTTAAAAGAATCCAGTCTTGGAATTTTTTTTTTCATTTTTGTAGGCTTCTATGGTGTTTCTACTCAAGAATATACTCCCTCCTATGGCTTATGCAACCCCTCAAGAGTCAGTGTGCCCTCCAACCATAATTCAACCTCACACATCCACTTCAACTCTCTCTTCCCTTTGTCATTACTTCCATATCCTTCCCTCCACTCCCTATCAATATCATCCACTTATAAAATATCATTTTTACAAAAGCCAATGATTGTCTGACAAGTTTTCTTATCTTATTATTATTTTTGTATTATGTTTGGTGAATGAATAACAATTTATTAAGCTCCAATTATGGACATTTCCCTCTTGTACATAGTTGTAGCATAACCAACTATTACAGGAAAATACCCCTGCGTAGAGGTGAATTCCCTCTTGGATCCTAGACCCCTATAACCAAGACAGAAAGGTGTTAATGTTGGACACTGACATTCCTTCTAATGAAGCTAAACTAGTCAAGGAAGAAGAAGAAAGGAGTATAAATACCTTTAATGAAGTTTGTCCTTTCTCGATTCAGGCTAATCTTGATCTCCAAGCTCTTTAGAAGGTCCTGCAATCCAATGACCAATAATGACAAAACATACTTCCTATTCTACCATGATTAGCTTCGAAATAGATCTATCAAAAGGAACAAGTTCATGAAACATACACAAACCTGAAGGAAATAGGCCAAGCACATATATATTAATGAAAACAAAGCAAAGTGCTTACAACTATAGATGTAGATGCAACAACCTCACCAAGCTCTCTTTGTCCAAACCCTTGCTCAAAATTTCCACGATTAGAATGACTACACTTTCACTGATTATTCTCCCTTATGAGATCATAAGTTTGATGCCTTCAATGTCTCTCTCTTTCACCCTGAGGATTCCTCCTTATATAGGTTTTGAGAGGCCCAACCACCTTAAAGATTCTTGGGATAGGTTGAGGATCTTTCACCATCAGTTGTGGATCCTCCCTAAGATCCAGCCTTGACCTCAGATTAGAATCAAACTGACTTCAGAGATAAGGGGGATCTTCCCCTGATTTCCTCAACAACACAACACTCCCCTAGAATGGTGCACAGAGCATTGAAACGCTCCCCCAAAGGAAGGAAAGGAGCGCTAGCGCTCCTTGCTAGTGGGTAGGGGAGAGTTGCCCTTAAAAAATGATTTTCAAGTGGTCCTTCTCAAAGCAAAATCTTTGTACTCTTCGTCAAATGACATATCTTTCTTTTAACCAGTGCCTAAGGATGTCTCAAGTGTTCCTGTGATGTCATTCGAGATATGACATAGACAAGATGACAGTATGATATTTGCGACACTTGTGATGTTTGCGACATTTGTGGGCAAAGTGAGACACTTCCAACACTTGTAATGACGAAAGTAGGTCATCATTGAAGTGAGTAATTTTGATGTGTAAAAAATTCCCCCCCAAAGTGCGAAGTTAGAAGACGGAAACTGATGATTGAAGTACTTTGTAGAATTTTTCAAGCAAGGGCATGGAATCAGAGAACTTGGTAGAAGCTACATACAACCATCAGACAAATGTTATGATATGTTTCAAACCCAAGGTAGGCATACCTATGCTTGAGTGATAAAGACTTTCAAGGTATGGTCGCCATAAGATACACTGCGGATCCATAATTATATTAATAAAAGGGTATAGCCACCAAAGATACAATGTGGATCTATACTTCCATGACATGAACTGATCGTAGCCATGAAAAATACACAATGGAGCTACGAGACGACAAAACATAGCCACAGACCAATACAAAGTGGATATATGTATCAATATTCTCAAAAGAAAATTAGTCGCAACCTGGGAAAAGTATATATCAGAGTGATCATTCAACCCAGGGTCTTCTTACCGATCCCGATGCAGTACGAATCTAACCATGTGAATATATGTCCTGATGTCGAACATGGTAGAAACCACTTGATTACCAGTCAATGAGGTAAACTGTTAACAAGTGTGAGGGAAATCACCATTGATGTCAATGATTCCCAATGTACCCTAGTTCATTCTAGTGAATGTGAATAAATGAGTTGAATTCGAACATTCATGAAATCATCCGATCAGAGATCAATGATGTAAACCTATTTTCGGAAGCGAGGAGGCATGCCATTGAGGCATGCAGGTCCCAAGGTACTAACTGGTTTCTAGGTCTAGTTCCCGGATAATATGTTGAAGTCGACAGGAATAGACTCGTTGAAGGAGGGCCTTGATGTATCCCCCATCAATGACATGAAACTAACATAGAGATATAAGGTGATGAATCAAATGAGAATGGAATGACACGGGTGTTGAAACATGAAATTTGTGATGATTGACTCTCAAGGCAGATACTCCCCTTGAACACTGAGGCACAACAACAGAAACATGAAATGGACCAAAACATGATGATGCATTGGATACTGTGACTTTCATTGGGTGACCTAAAGAAGTAAATAAACTCAAACGATTGGTTCAGTGAAGAGGTTCAACAGATTAAAATGTATGCAAATACAAAGTGTCGTGTTCAAGGGAGACCGTAAGAGTGACCTGTGATGTTTTCAAAAACTTCTTGGCTTGCTTCCTGTTGGGCAATTTAATTGTCTAAATAAATAGATAATTAAGGTGTTCAATATAAATTTTCAAACCTAGGGAAGTTTTTTTATTGCAAGATAATTGTGCACAGTCTATGCTATATTGATGAAAGCAAAAATTAATCAATTTGCAGTATTGAAAGAAACAGAGTTTTGGAAAACTGAACACTAGCACAAGTTGTTGACACAGCTGGAGTTCTAATCTACTGCTGCAAGATTGGAATCACACTTGCATAATTGAAATCTAGATTGATGAGTTTATAAGAATCATGGATTATCTATTTTATTCTAATCTTCTATTTTATTCTTGCAGAAGGGAATTCTGTGCTAATTACAGAAAATAAATCTATTTTAATTGCCGGAAGTAAATTCACACTTCTAATTACTTTTTGTTGAAAGCAAAGTTTTATATAGTACAGAAAGACAATTCTCCAGCAATATACAACACTTGACTTCTGATTCTCATGAGACACACTGATGCGCATTTGACAGGAAGGGACTGAACTGTAACAACAATTGTATTCTAAGAATGCTAAACAGGTTATTCACACAAATCAAAGTAGCTAATATAAACTCGAAATAGAGGGGATTCTGTGAGGAAGGTGGGCCCTTTCCTTCTCACTGAATCCACTCAAAAAGATTGCAGTAGGTTGGAGAAACTCAAGTTGCTTTCTTTATTAAAATCGCCAAAAATTTTCAATTACAAGTTGCTTCACTTTACTTCACAATTCCACATCTAATCTTTGATATCAATGATTACAAAATCTCTACTATTTAAAGACAGAGTCATTTAGTTCAAAATGGACTCAAAACAGCCTTGAGAATCCCAGATTCTCAAGCTGTTCGTAAGATACAAGAGATCTGTCATATTCACCAAATCTGGAGAAAGAATCAGCGTGAGCCAAAACGTGTAACAACAGAGGATCATTCTTCAGGATTCGGCTTTCAGGATCAGTGGCCATCTGTTGCAGCGAGTGTAACAACTTTTAGGATTGGTGCTCATCTGTTGCAGTCGGTGTAACAGCTTCCAGGATCAGTGGGCGTCTATTGCAGCAAGTGTGACAGCTTCCAGGAAAGATGTGCAGTTGTTGTAGTCGTGTAACAACATGCAAGATTAGCGCACAATTGTAACAATTGGTGTAACAACAACGATCTTTCTTCAAGCCTTGGATGTTCTACACATTTTGATCATTAGTTGCACATTTATGGGTAAAGTATGAGAAATACTACCAATCAAACGTGTTAAGTAAATAAGAATATCAAAGCAAGATTAATGACTCATACCTTGGGAAAATGGGTCTTGGCAACATTAAAGTAGGCATTTAGCATAGAAATGATAAGGTTGAAAGGGTAAAAGATATAGTGAAAAAGGGACATTTCTGGGTCCTAACATGCCCCCCAACTGAAGAAATTGCATGTCCTCATGCAAAACACTTTCAAACCTTACATTGAATCTGAGTTAGGGAGATTAATCCTCCCATGTAAACTACTAAGACAAATCTCTAAGTACTGGTATGGAAAACTGTGTGTACCCCCAATATTTGTTAGCTCAAAAATTGTCCTTCTTGCCTTGTCTTCAAGAACAAAATGATTTTAAGTGTGTAACAGAGGTTCTTGTGTTTGTGTTGCTGGTGAACCAGCAACTACTCTATTACGTTGAGATCTCCTCTTCCTTATTGGTTCTTGTGGAGAAGTAAGGTCATATTTTGTCTTAACTGAGAGGTTGACTGGTTCTTCAGGCTAACCAGTGACTGGTACTTTTACTACTTTATAACCTTCCTGAAAATAGATATTACCACATTCATAGCACATGAGCTCTCTATGTTGGTCCATAACAACTTTTGTGAGTGATAATATGTCTAAGGCTATCCCCTCTAGATTCTTCTGATGAGCAACCTACAATTCTTCCTTTAAGGAAGCCAACTCTGCTTTGATGCTATCATTTTCCTTTAATAGTTCAGTAATCCTGGAATTTTTTGTATGCTTGATATTCTTGTCAATTTGAGCAAAAAGATGAGCAAGTGGCACATCCTCACTATTTTGTGTAACTGGTTCTGGTATGGCAGATACACCCATGACTTGTTCCTTTGGAATAGTTGATTATGGCCTCACTAGTTCTTGTGGAATAGTCTTTCTCTGGGTAGTTGGTTCTTGTGTAACAACTAAGTTTGGGATGGTTGTATCTTGTGGAACAATGTCATCCTGGGCATTTGGTTCTTGTGTAGCAGCCATGTTATTTGAGGGGATTGGTTCTTGTGTGGCATTCTCTTTAACAATGGAGGATAGTGGACGAAGAATAGGTATTGTCTGTTCCACATCCTTCCATCCCACTGTTGCTCCAGTAGACCTTGTTGACCGAGTTCTCCTCCTAGGTAAAGTAGAGACAAAAACATGGTCTTTATTTTTCGTGGGCTTCGGAGAAGGAGGGTGTTCTTCAACAATATCACAAGGAGAAGGAGGGCGTTCTTCAACAACTATACAAGGAGGAAATTATGGAATGTTGGGGTCTGGTATAATCTGTACTTCATCAGTCATTAGGTGATGCAAAAAAATGCAATAGGGTTTAACTGTTCTGGGTCGGCTATAACGTCAGGCACAAGAATTGGTTGTTCGGGGTTGGCTATTATAGCAGGCACAGGAGTTGGCACAGACACTTCAGGTAATGGGTCATTAGGGATTACCATTCCTCTATGAATCAACAACCCTATGAGTCTGTGATTGGAAAGACAATTCATGGGGTGCTTGGATTTCTTGACAAAGTGAGCCATATTATGCAAGCAATGAAGARGGTAATAGGGAATGTTTATTAGCTTCTGATGTCTCAAATGTGACAATAGAACAAAATCAGAAAAATAAACAACTTGATATCTCCCTTCGCATGTAATGTACCTTTTGATGAATTTTGATACCTTCCCCCATGGCTCTGGTAAGGAACCTAGATCTTCACCTCGGCCTTTTGTCTGTACTCGCTCATTGCCCATGAGAAAACCCTTTTGTGCATCGGGAATATGTGCTTTCCTGTTAAACAATTTTTCTCTTGTGGTTGGCAACCCTGTCACAGCGGCTATGCTCTCTTCTGTCACTGGAATCCACACTCTATGCACCATTGAATAGCCATCTATGAGATTCTGACTAAGTTCTAAGACTTCTACTTCATTAAACCCCTGCAGCTTCTTAAAATAAGAAATCCAGCTAGCCTGCAGAAATATTTGATAAACATTCGGGTGCAACAACAATGCATCCAGATTTTTTGGTTCATATCTCACGAGCGTTCCTCCCATGACGTTGTGTTTTGTATTCGACAGTGAATTAGGGGGAGAAATAAACACCTAAACAAGAGACAGAGCAGGGTCAAACGTGCATTTGCATGAAGAGCACAGTGTAGCAGCGAAAATAAGCGTGGTTGAAAGGTG
>JASDQU010107298.1:68552-83194 GCA_032191745.1 Picea mariana
CCAACTAATCTGATTGGCTCACAGTTTAACAAATTTAGGACAACTGGCAGGTAGGCATCAAAGCGTGCTTTCATATCTATATCAATTAGACACGTAAGATTAGTAGTGTTCCTCATAAATTACTGCCCAAACTTAACTGTCGGAGTAACTTCACTATCCAACCGCCATTTGATCCGCGTGGAATAGCTGTAATAATGAGATATGGCTCTGGATCATGAGAAATAATGATATGACAAGTGGAGCATAAGTGTAGTCCTTTCTGTGGTTGAACAGTTGGAAAGTTGTGGATGTGGAGTTAAGTAATGATGAAGCGGATCTTGTTGGGACAGAGAGAGCATAAAGTATTTTTGAAAAATGGCGGAAATTTGGACAAAACAACATTGTTGTCGTATGTAGAAATGGAATAAATTCTAAAGAAGGTGGGTGAAGCAGCGTAGAAAATAGCCAAAAGGAATAATAGAAGTAGGTGTATCAACAGATATTTTGGCCGGAATGGTGGAATTAGGTGTAGCAGTATGTAAATTGGCCAATTTGTCGTAAAAGAGTGTAACAACATGCAAGGCAAAAGAGTCAAGAAAATGGTGTAACAACATGAAAATTGGTCATGCGGTCGACATATGTTCATGTGGTTGGAAAATGGTGTAACGACACATGGTCATGTGGTCGGAAAATGGTGTAACGACACATGGTCATGTGGTCGAAAAACAGTGTAACAACACATGGTGTAACATCATGGAATGTGGTCGGAAAACAATGTAACGACACATGGTGTAACAACATGGAATGTGGTCGGAAAACAGTGTAACGACACATGGTGTAACAACATGTAACCTCTCTGAACACAAAATCACTTAGTTTTTAGGAAGTTTTTCAAATTCCATAAGCTAATCCTTTGGCTTCTTCTGATGTAATCTACCTTGTTGTTCTTCAATTTATATGTACACAAGTAACTGCCTGATACCTTTCTAGGCTAGATTTATTAACGAAGCATAATTTTTTTGAAAAAGAGAATAGAAAAATTCAATTTCGTAGAGTTTATTTATATACAATGTTTTATTGAAAAAGCGAAAAATTCTAAGGGATAGAAGGGGAAGGAGCAATCTCCTTTTCCTTCAAAAATTGATAACTTATATCATCTATATATCTGGATGTAAATTCTGTCTTGTAAAATGGATGCCAATACAGGCGCAAGCGATGACCATTTGCATGCAACTATATATTGGATCCATCATTAGTGATCAACCTGACTATCCCATTGGGAAAAACAGTGTCTACCTCGTAAGGTCCTAACCATCGTGTGCATAGCTTGCCCTAAAATTCTTTGAAGCGTGAATCATACAACAGGGCCCAATCTCCCTTTTTGAATAACTTCTCCTTGATAACTCAGTCATGCCACTTCGTTCTTTGTTTCCGAATCACTATGGTTTGGTGAATAGTGTCCAAACGCTTTTCATCCAACTCATTTAGCTGTTGTAGTCTGGCCTTTTTTGCCATAGTCAAGTTTAGATTGACTGTTGAGGCAGTTCTTAGGGTCTTGATCACGAATTCAATGGGAAAAACAAGACTCTTTCCATATACCAGTTCATAAGGAGAAAAACCAGTTGTGTTCCTCCAAGTTGTTTGTTAAGCCCGTAGAGATTCATGCAATCTGTCAGACCAATCTCTACAATGTTCCCTCACTGTCTTTGTAAGAATAGATTATATGAATTTTTTTGTACTTTCCACCTGTCCATTACCTTGAGGATGGTATGGAGAAGTTGTTCTATGCAGAAAATGATATTTATTGAGGAGGGCTTCAAACTTGTGTGATGTGAAAGGTGGTCCCCCATTAGTTACTAGTTCTCTGGGAACTCCAAACCTAACAAATATATCCTCAAACAAAAATACTAAGACAACTTCCTTTGAGGCCCTTATGAGTGCTTTTACCTCAACCCACTTGGTCATGTAATCTGTGCAGTCCAATATATAGACTTTCTGATTAGAAGGTGGGTTAATAGGCCCTACAAAATCTAGGGCCCATCTCTCAAAAGGTTCTAACACTACTTGAGGCTAGAGAGGCATATCATCCCTATGATTTGGCTGACCCATGCGTTGGCAACTATCACAGGCTTGGACATATCTCTTTGCATCTTGAAATATCGTGGAACAAAAATAGCCCATCCTCAAAATTTTATGCCCAGTCCTTTTATCAGCAAAATGACCTCCAGAGGGTCCATCGTGGCAAGATTTAAGAATATCATAAACTTCATCATCCCTCACACATATTCTGATTTCTTGATCCATTCTTGCGTAGAAAAGATATCCCCCTATCCAACTATACCGAGCACTCTTCTGAATAATCTTCCTTCTTTCTCAGGGAGATAGATGTGGAGGTACTTTCCCTGCAACCAAATAATTAGCAATGTTTGCATACCAAGGTGAGTGAGCAGATACTGCAAACAAATGTTCATCTGGAAAGGAATCATTTACAAGTGAATCATCATCATTTATATGCAATATTGAGAGAAAATCAACAACCACATTTTATTTTCCTGATCTATCTACTATAGTGATGTCAAATTCTTAGAGCAACAACAATCATCTTGTTACTCGAGCATTAGTGATAGGTTTATTCATCAAATATTTAATTGTTGTATGATCAGTATGAATAAAAGTAGGATAACCATTGATATAATGCCTGAATTTATTGATCGCATAAACTACTGCCAAGAATTCTCTTTCAGTAATTGTATAAATTAACTCAGCATGAGCCATGTTATTGCTGATATAGTAGATAGCATAAGGATATTTTTCCTCCTATTTCCCAAGTACTGCATCAATTGCAGTGTCTGAGGCATTTGAAGAAATGTGAAAAGGTAGAGCCCAATTGGGTCCTCTCAAAATGGGAGTTGTGGACAATTTCTATTTCAGATCTGCAAAAGACAGTTCGCAATTGTCAGTCCAACGAAAGTCAACATCTTTTGTTAATAGAAAAAATAAGGGAGAGACAAGTTTGGATTTTTTTTTAATGAATCTCCTGTAATATCCAGCATGCCCTAAAAAACTTCTTACCTCTTTCTGAGTTGATGGGGTTGGAATGTCCAAAATTACCTGGATTTTGGTTGGATCTACCCGAATTCCTTCATAAGAAATGAAGTGTCCCAGCACTATGCCTTCTCTCATCATCATATTACATTTTTATATGCTTAGAGAAATATGAGACTGTATACATCTTTTAAGCACTTTTTCCAAATTAGATAAAGCTTCATCGAAATCAATACCATAAGGTGTAAAATCATCCATGAATATTTCCATACATTCATTCACCATATCGGAGAAAATATCAATTACAACTCTCTGGAAAGTGGATGGTGCATTACACAAGCCAAATGGGAGAACTTTGTAGGCAAATGTACCCCAAGGGCTGGTAAAGGTGGTCTTATCTTGGTCCTATGGAGCAATTGTTACCTGGTTATAACCACTAAAGCCATCTAGGAAAGAGAAAAATGTTTTCCTAGATGGGTTGTCTAGAACCTAATCAATAAATAGCAGAGGGAAATGATCATTTTGCATGGCCTTATTCAGGGCTCTATAGTCCACACACACTCTCCACTTACCATTATTTTTAGGTACGATAACCAATGGTGAAACCCACTCACTGTCTAATATAGGGTATATGAATCCATGATTTAGAAGTTTCTGTAGTTCTTCCTTAACGATCTCTTTAAGATTAGGGTTCATCCTCCTTTGGGGTTGACAAATGGGTCGACATTCTTCCTTGATGTATATATGGTGGGTGCATAGGTCAGAGGAAATCCCTTTCATATCCATGTAATCCTAGGCAAATGCTTCCTTATGGTCAAGTAATAACTTCATCAAACGACGAGTTTCAACAGAAGATAAATCGAGATTGATGTTCAGGGTCTTTCCAGGTTCGATTTCTACATCGATTCTCTTAGAAATGAATTTAGGAAATAATTCATTTATTTCAGTAATGGTTGTTTCGGCGTTTGTTGTTACAGCTGAATTAACTTGATTTACAACAGTTTCAGAGAACAATTCTGGTCTTATTCCTTCCTGGGGAATAGGGTCAAAGATTCTACTTAATCGGTGGTGCGTGTTCTGTGTAACAACAGAGGGGTCACTGATAAATCTATTGATTATCTCATCCTATGTCTCATCTTTGAAACTCAGGGCTTGTCCTATGGTTAACACAGGAAGAGAACTTTCATCCTCAATGTCCATCTAGACAAAATTTTCGGGTTCCACACTGGGCGTAGCATGAGGATAAAGGGTAAGTTTCTTGGTATCATAACCATCAGAGATGGTCATTAAACCAGATCTACAACCAAGGCCTTCCTATAATTAGAGGGTGGCCTCCTAGACGGATTTTAGGTTGCAATACGACAAAATCGACAGGATACTCCCATGAATCAACTGAGATAACTAGATCATCGATTACTCCTTCTGGTCTGATAGTAGAACAATCAAATAATTCTAAAACAATAGGAGTAGGTCGGACTTGCATTCTGAGTTGCAACAATTGTGTAGTCTCTATTGGCATAATGCTAATTGTTGCCCCTAAATCAACTAACACATGGGAAATAAATGTCTGTCCAATCTTGATAGTAACTGTAGGGTTTCCTGGGTCACCATATTTAATAGTTGGGGTTTTTCCTAACATCAGTTCAGACAATTCTCCCACTACATGTACTGTGAGGGGATCCCTAGGTTTCTTTCCATGCCTTTTGATACATAGGTCTCTCACAGTCTTTGCATAAATAGGGACATCCCTAATCTCTTGCAACAATGGAATGTTAACATGCAAATTCTGCAATTCTCCTAAGAGATTGAAGGATGGTAATTCCACAGTTTTGGTAATTTCCAGTCTTTCAGGGAATGGGGGTTTTCTAATCCTATGATAGGTTGGTCTATTTCTTCGATATTAGCAGATGGTTTTTCCCCCGATTCCTTGTCTGATTCTGAAGATGGAGCATCTTCAATTATTGGCTCGACTATTCTCCCTGATCTTAATTTTATCTCATCACAAGGCATAGAAGTAATAGACAGAGCTGACACATTGTGTATATCAATATTCTGAATGGCCTTATTATTTGGATTTGGGTTAGGTTGTGTTGTAGCAAATATTGAAATTTTAGCTTTCGGTAACTTAGGAGAATTTTTTTTATATAGTGTTTAACTGTCGAAAGTGTAGATGTGAGAAAATGACCATTTGTCTGTCACGCACATCACTGAATGTTCTCTACCTGTCATCTTCAGTCAAATAACGCCGAAATCAGCCCCAAATGCCACAGTAGTATAACTGTCACAAGCCAACTCATGAAAAATCCAAAGACAGGGTTCATGTGAGAATCAAAGAAATGTACCATATGTTCGAGCGTTGAGTCACAAGGAGAATGAATGGAAGCATTGGCAGTGGAATGACCACATACACCTAGCATTAAGCCACATGGAGAAAAATCAGTGGAACGACCACATACACCAAGCATTAAGCCACATGGAGAAAAATCTCGCGAGTCCAGGTTTTTTTTCGTCGGGGATTTGGCCGACGTAAATATTTTAATAACTACAACCCCGATCCCCGAATTCACTCAAGTATTAAAGAATAAGCCGGGTCAAATAAAGATTAAGAAAGATTAATGTTAATAAATCTCATCGCAATTTCACGATTCAGGATTTCTCGCGTCAAGTATTATCGAAGTCCCGACACTTAAATCCACGAAAGGTTAAATATTAATCATGATTAATTAATAAATTAAAACAAATGATTATCGTCTAATTAATCCCATCGCGATTTCGTTATTTGGGATTCCTTGCATGTCATAACTCTTGAGGACACGATACCTGAAACCCGAAGGCCCGAAATAGTGCAATGTAAAAGCCGAAATATATTTCGGGGATT
The DNA here is from genome assembly GCA_032191745.1 of Picea mariana. NCBI lineage: Eukaryota > Viridiplantae > Streptophyta > Pinopsida > Pinales > Pinaceae > Picea > Picea mariana. Next base: position 74,455 of record JASDQU010107298.1, read on the forward strand.
TGGCCATCAGGGATTTTTCCAACATGGATATTTTAATAACCACTACTTCGTTTCCCCGAATCCCGAAAACCTGAAATCGAGACTCCAGTCATATGCAAAATCGCTTTAGAAAAATGCAATTTTCTCAGTCGTGGAGAGACCATTTTTCGCGTTCGAATAGTCAAAAGACATATACAAATCCTAAGTTGTCCAGTGGTGGCTTCATAATTTCATTTTGAGCTTGGAAAGATAGTCAAAATTCCCACACAAGATGAGGTTCGTTTTCAGAAATGTGGCGTTTTTTACTGTGCTGAGTCATCATTTTCAAATGAGGATTCTGAGCGAATGGAGTATCATTTTGAGAAACGGTTGGAGGATTTTGTGCCTAAAAAATCATAGATCATTACCCTCTTTTATTTTTCCTACAGGTGTCACATATTGGGAGAATCATATTCATCTCCGAGCCCTAATTTTCGGATTTCATATTTTCCTATTTTGACACATGTTTGTTAAATGTGGATTTGAGGAAAATGAAAAGGGGTATCAGGGAAATGAGAGAGGTTTTTTCTCATAATAAACATATGCAAAAAATCCTCTTTCATTTTATACACATATGTCATGATTTGAGAGATACAGAGTCATAACCACAACCCTATTTTTCGGCAATTTGGCCCATTTTCTATGGCAGAAAGTTTCAAGAATTGGTTGTAACTATTGTTATCTTTTAGATTAGAGACGATTTAGACCTTAATAGATATATGAGGCAGATTTGTAAACAAATATAATGGGGAAAAAGACACACAGGAGTAGTACTCCTGGGTTGTAGCATTTGTTTTCCTGTTTAAATAAAAGAGTGCAGAGCCATTTTAATCTACATCAGAGATTATTGTGATGTTGCTTGCAGAGTTTGTCCATTTTCTTAGTTTCAATATCTCTCCATATATAGTTTCTTTTTGATTTGTAACTATTTTGTAATAGAATTCATCCTCTGTTATATGCTCTGTTGCAGACTGGTTTTTCCATTCACTTTTTCTTCCTGATTTGTAACATGTGTTTGCAATGGAAATCATTAGTTTGTTAGTTGCTCTATTGAAGGACATGTTATAGGTTATTTCTTACAAAGATCTGAAGGTTCGGAATTCATCCTTTGCTAGATGCTCTGTCCCAACCATCTCTTTCCACTGATTTATGCTTGGAATTCACTCATTGCTAAGTGCTCCTTGCATTTTGATATGTTTTCTCTCTATTCTTCTGCCATACTTTTATAAATCCTTCTCTCTGTAATCAGCTTCTACCTCGCCTTTGTTCCATGGATTTCCATCGCCGAAACACTCTTATTATTTTCTTGATCATTTGACTCAATTTCCAATGGACTACCTCCTGGTCCAACCCACCAACCCTAAAAACCCAAAACTTTTTGTTACCCATAGATCTACCCACTGTTAAGCTTATTGAATATCCTATTGTGACATATTTTCGAGAGATCCCTCTCGGGTTGGAATGGGCAGTTTCCAATCAAAAGTGGTTTGAGGTTATCTCAGAATTTACTTGCATGCAACCCAAGTCAAGTCAGAGTGACCAAATTTATTTCATTTAAAATGTGTTAAGGCTTAGCTCTATTACAACCTAGAGCCAACTCTTGTGACAACAGGTTGCACAGGCATCCGAGGTCGTAAGGGAGGATTGTTCTGTGGGGCATTGGGAGGTAACTGCAGCTGTTACTGCTGGTACTGGGGTTGAAACTGTTGTTGATAACAATTTGGTTGGTGATGATTTTGATAAATAAGTTGTTGTTGAGGGCCTCTCCAATATGGGTTCCATTGCCCATGGTGATTTTTTTGTTGGGGCATAAGTAACCATGCATTAGGATCCTGATAAGGAGGTGGCATTTTATTTGGAGGGGGGGCATTCATCTGACTATATTGGAGCTGATTGTTCATATTATTCCAATAATTAAGTGTTGCAAGAGAGAATTGAGGGTTTGTACCTTGGCCTCATGGTTGCCATTGTCTCCTCTGTGTTATTATATAGGCAGCCTCTACTTCCTCATTAATAGCCTTCATTGATTCTTTTACACCTGGTAAGGAGGGACATTTTTCAGTGGGATGATCTAATTCAAAAATAAGACATACCTAGACACTATTCAGTGGGCACTCCCTTGGTGGATGTTTGTCTCTGCATTTCAGACAGAAAATGGACAATGCCCGCTCTGATTCTGCTTGTTTTTGTTTGATCTGCAAAGTATCAATTTGTGAAGCAAAAGAGTTAATCATTTTTGCTTTGAAATCTTCTAACAGATTACCTATTTCTTCTCTTGTTGCTCCTCCATTGGATGATTTTTGTACCCTTGAAAAAGTAACATCCCTAGTAGCTGACTTATTCCTTGTGGATCCTCGAGAGGATCTCTTACAAAGATTTACAATGTATTCATAATATTCCTTAGATATATCTCCCTTGCCAAGCATATTCAACATATCTAAACAATCATCTCTAACTCCTTTCAACAAAATAGTTTTCAGAATGTCCTTAAACTCACATCCAGATGCCCAGACCTTTGTAGATTACACTGGAGTCACTCCACAAAATCTTCAAGGGTCTCGTCTTCCTTCTGAGTCATATTGAACATTTCCTCTCTTTTTTCCCTCGTTCAACAGTAGTCTTGGTATTTGTTCAGAAAAAGTTGCCTCATTTGTCCCCATGTTGAAATATTCTCTCCTCCAAGGCTCATGAACCATCTTAACGCGTTACCCTTTAATGTAGCCGAAAAAAATTTAGGCTTCTGCGCAGTAGTAGTGTAGTCATAGGTTCTACACAAAATATCAAATTCAAACAGAAACTCATCTGGATCCTCAATAGATAATCCATAGAAATTTGGCAGGGCTGAGAGAGGTATGTTCTTCATAGGAGCCATCCCCCGTGTGTGAATATCATAAATAGGAAACACTAGGGTAGAGATAGTATTTCCATCATTTCCCTGATTTTCATTGTTTATCAGTTACTCATGGTGGAGTTCCTCTTCGTTATCTCCTTGATTATCCATATGTGCTCTTTCTCTCCACTCAATTCGGAAAGTGTCCCACTCCTCTTTGGTGACAATCTACCCATTAATTTGGTAAACAACGTCCTCTGGCCTCTCCCTGTTCCAAGCTACACTTTCTTGATCTTCAATATTCTCCAATGTTGCGTGTTGATTTTTTGGTGACAATTCTTCAGCTTCAGCCCCTATTGAAAACGATGTTTCTAAATGGGGCAATCCTGATGACTGAGGAATATGTCTTCTTGGAGGATTTGAAGGGTGAAAGATAGATCCTGAAGAAGAATTTGCTCTGGCTATAATCTCATCAACAAAGGTTGGCCTTCCCAATGCAAGGTTCCTTCCTCCACGTCCTCTGGTACCTGTAGGGTTAGTATTTTTGGGGATACATCCTCTTGTTCCTCAATTCATGCAGACTAATCATTCCTAAGAAAAGAAAACTAATGTGCTTACAAGAATATCTAATTATCTTCCCCGACAACGGCACCAAAATGTTGGGCACTTTAATTGTCTAAATAAATAGATAATTAAGGTGTTCAATATAAATTGTCAAACCCATGGAAGTTTTGTTATTTCAAGATAATTGTGCATAGTCTATGCTAGATGGATGAAAGCAAACATTAATCAAGTTGCAGTATTGAAAGAAATAGAGTTTTGGAAAACTGAACACTAGCACAAGTTGCTGACACAGCTGGAGTTCTAATCTATTGTTGCAAGATTGGAATCACACTTGCATAATTGAAATCTAGATTGATGAGTGTATAAGAATCCTGGATTATCTATTTTATTCTAATTTTCTATTTTATTCTTGCAGAAGGGAATTATGTGCTAATTGCAGAAAAGAAATATATTTTAATTGCAGGAAGTAAATTCACACTTCTAATTACTTTTTGTTGAAAGCAAAGTTTTATCTAGTATAGAAAGACAATTCTCCAGTAGTATACAACACTTGACTTCTCATTCCCATGAGACACATTGATGCGCATTTGACAGGAAGGGACTAAACTGTAACAACAACCATATTCTAAGAATGCTAAACAAGTTATTCACACAAATCAAAGTAGATAATCTAAACTCAAAACAGAGGGGATTCTGTGAGGAAGGTGGGCCCTTTCCTTCTCACTGAATCCACTCAAAAATATTATAGTAGGTTGGAGAAACTCAAGTCGCTTTCTTTATTAATATCGCCAAAAATGTTCAATTACAAGTTGCTTCACTTTACTTCACAATTCCACGGCTAATCTTCAGTATCAATGATTACAAAAGATCTGTTATTTAAAGACAGAGTCATTTAGTTCAAAGCGGACTCAGAATAGCCTTAAGAATCTCAGATTCTCAAGTTGTTCATAAGATACAAGAGATATGTCATATTCACCAAATCTGGAGAAAGAATCAATGTGAGCCAAAATATGTAACAACAGAGGATCATTCTTCAGGATTTGACTTTCAGGATCGATGGCCATCTATTGCAGCGAGTGTAACATCTTTTAGGATTGGTGCGCATCTGTTGCAGTCAGTGTAACAGCTTCTAGGATCAGTGGGCGTCTGTTGCAACAAGTGTGACAACTTCTAGAAAAGGTGCGTAGTTGCTGTAGTCATGTAACAACATGCAAGATTAGCGCACAGTTGTAAAAATTGGTGTAACAACAACGATCTTTCTTCAAGTCTTGGTTGTTCAACACATTTTGATCATTAGTTGCACATTTATGGGTAAAATATGAGAAATACTACCCATCAAACATGTTAAGTAAATAAGAATATCAAAGCAAGATTAATGACTCATACCTTGGGAAAAAGGGTCTTGGCAGCATTAAAGTAGACATTTAGCATAGAAATGATAAGGTTGAAAGGGTAAAAGATATAGTGAAAAAGGGGCATTTCTGGGTCCTAACACTTCCTTCAAATTCCCCCTCCCCATCTAGATAGACGAGTACCTCTTTTTTAATTTAACGAGCTCAAGGAGGGTAACACATGCTCGATATAACTCACCTTCAGTAAGTCCCTCTTCCTTTGTTTAACAAACTGGAAGAAGTAAGGGTTTGGTCCCATATGGGCCCTTCAATATATGCTTTTTTAACGAGTCCAAAGAAGGTAAACTCGATGATTTTTCATGTTTCGAGAGTCTAAAAATAACTTAAAGAGGACTCCAGGGTTGTCCTTTTACATAATGTTAGTCTCGCGAGGCCGAAAAAGAGAGAAATTATCACTCGCAAGAAGCCCTTTAAAACCTTTTAATGAGTGGGAAAGGAAGCAAGATCACTCGACAATCTTTTCATGTTTAGAGAGTTTGAAAAGATCTCAAAGACGACTCCAGGGGGTTCCTTTTTCGTGTATCCACGCGAGTCCGAAAAAGAGATAAAATTTTACTCGGCTATGTTCTCATGTTTTTTCGAGCGTGAGAATAAACTAAGACCATGCTCGTTATTGGTTTCATTTTTATAGAAGCTTGAAACAAAATTAAACTATGCTTGTAAAATCCCAATTTAAATTCAAAAGGTAGGGATACCCATGGATGGTTGGTACTCTTCCCATAGCTTGAAAAGCTAGTGTCTTAACTCTAGAATGATAATCAAAGGCTGGAGAAATGCCCCCCCAAGCTTCAATTCATTCACCAACTTTGAGGTTGTCACTAATTTATGTACTAGATGGAGAAAAAGGATACAGGTGGATGAAATGAAGGTTCAAATACGAGACCTAATGAAAGACTCGACTCGACATCTACGAGATCTAGCAAAAGAATCAACTTGACTAGAGAGGTGACTGTTTCATTTTTTAACAAGCTTGACATAGGAAAAGAACTATTCTCAAGGCTCTGGGTTCAGTCCCCAGATTTCTGTTACATTTTTTAACGTGCTTTCTACAGAGAGGAAAACTATGCTCGTGGATTCTGTTTCATTTTTTTAACGAGCTTGCCACAAAGAAATGAAACTATGCTTGTAGCTTTTGTTTCATTTTTTAACGATCTTGCCACGAAGAAGAGAAACTATGCTCGTTGCCTCTGTTTCATTTTTTAACGAGCTTACGACAGAGAGGAAAAATATGCTCGTAGCTTCTGTTTCATTTTTTAACGAGCTTGCCACAGAGGAGAGAAACCATGTTCGTGACCTCTGTTTCATTTTTTAACGAGCTTGCCATAGAGGAGAGAAACTATGCTCGTGATCTTTGTTTCATTTTTTAACGAGCTTGCCACAGAGAAGCAAAACCATGCTCATGAATTCACTTGATCATGGCTCCCAAGAGGACAATTCTTTGGAAGGAATACATGTCAAGGGACAAACATCAATCATGGATTCCAAGAGATATTCATTGGATGGAAGAAAATAACTTTGGAAGGAACACATGTCGACGGCCTCGATAATGATAGGTATATATGGCTCTAAAATCGCTATCGAAGAGATGAACATGTCAACTACCGGATCTAAGTCAGGAGAGACTAAGATCACAGTGAGAAGCTCATCTTAATCGGCAGTTGACGGTGTGGGAGATAATGCCACATAATTTACCTATGGCGGGGCGATACTGTCTGCATATAACAACCATTTAGGGAGGTCATTGGGTTGGTAATCAAGTCAGGACCAACACATGAAAGTTGATCAATAGCCACAATTCTTCCATCGTGAGGGAAATATATCACATGAAAAAAGTTGGACACAATAGCTTTCATGGAATAGACATAATCTCGCCCAAGGAGTAAATCAAAATCCAAGGGGTCCTAGACTACCATAACATCAATGAAGACAGTTTTCCCTCCCAAAGTTACAGGAAACTGAGGAAGGACTCATAAAGGGTGACTAGTTCTTCTGTTAAAATCTAACAGATTCTGTCTAACTGGTACAAGCTAAGGATAATCGAAAGCATGCCAAGAAATAGAGGATAAAATAGTAATAGACATACCTTCATCTATCAGTGTCTGAGGAACGACCTGACCACAAACCTGTACTGTAATCTTGAAAGGAATGTGAGAGGGAAGATGAGGTCTATTTAGCGCACCCTAATAAAAAAGGATGGTCTCATTACTTGGAGGGGGTTTTGCGGGAGAAGGAAAAAAGCCCCCCAACACGGTAGATTTTGTATCAATGAGAAAAACATGGGCAGTATCAGGTTTACTCTCTAGAGGGAGAGTAGGATCGACCGATGATGGTATCACATCGACCACTCGGTTTTTATTCTCCAAGGGGAGAATGGGGTCGAGACTCGACAATTGGTGTAACTGGAGCAACCACTTGGGAAATCTTTGGAGGAGGAGTGGGATTGACCGATGATGTAACCAGAGAAACCACTTTGGCACTCTTCAGAGGAGGAGTGGGATTGACCAATGATGTAACTGGAGAAACCACTTTGGCACTCCTCAAGGGAGGAGTGGGATCGACCGATGATGTAACCGGATTGACCACTTTGGAACTCTTCAGATGAAGGGTCAGACTGACCAATGAAGGGATTGGATCAGTCACTTGGGTTTCACTTTTCAGATGAAAAGTGGGGCTGATTGATGATGGAACTGGATCAACTACTTTGGTTAGTGGTTCAACCGAGGATGAAACTAGATTGAACACCTGATCAACCAGAATGACCGGGGATGGAACTGGATTGACCAGTCCATCAACTAACGATGGGTTGGGGGAAATCTTATGATAACTAGTTGGAAGTTGAAGCTTTTCCAAAAGAGAAGAAGCCTCATCCATACAAGGACAAAAGTAAGAGTAGTGATCACCTTTGCATAACATGCAAGGAAACTTGACAGTTGTCTTCTTCTTACCAACCTTAATGTCACTAGTTGACGGGGCGTCACCATCATGTCCAATAGGGGACGATGACATGGAAGACCACATTTCTAAGACTTTGGGAATACCAGGGAAATCCCTCAAAAAGTGGTCACCCTTACAAAGACTACAAGGGAATTTGGGTTTCATATTCTTTATTGTAGTCGTATCGACCTCATCAATGCTCCAAGCACTATTAACAGTAGTTGGTTGCATGGATACAACATCTGATGTAGTTGGAGGCTTGGTCCCTTTCTGGTTCTTCTTCTTCTTCTCTTTCTGTTTCTTCTTCTTCTTATCAACCTGGCTACTCGCTTTAGAGCTTTCACTAGGCAAAGAAGGATAAATGGAAGGAGACCCGACGGATGAAGAAGGAGAAAGGGAAGGATACCTGATGGATGAAGAAGGAGAAAGGTCGACATGAGGTTGATGTGTTGGTGGTGTGCTTACATCTGAAGCACTTGTTGCATTCGAGATTACTAGAGTGGAAAACAACCATACTGGTAACCCAATTGTGAGACCTGGAAGGCTCAAAGTAGTGATGTAAGGAGGACCAATGTTTCTATAAGAAGGAAAAACAAAAGGTTTCCTCGGAGCAAGGGTTGCTCCATTGGTAGTTTCGGGAACTGATGCCATTAAACAAAGATCCAACCTAGAGTCTGCTAGGGAAAATAAACAACACACACTAAAAATCTAAGAAGCAATCAAACAAACAAAACCTTCTCACAATGAACGCACTAGTTGGTGATGAAATCCAACGTCGCGGGAACAATGTAAGAAGGGGCTGAGATAGAGCAGGTGGAAAAGTTACGTTGATGACCTACTTAATGGAATTACACCCTGGTGCAAGCTCCCACACATAATCGTGGGTATACCCTCCAAGGAGCTCGAGTGAGTTTGGCCAACGTAGATTCTAGGTACCGTGAAGACTCTCCCCTCCATAGTCACCTCGTGTAAATACCCTAAA
>JASDQU010107298.1:83784-95755 GCA_032191745.1 Picea mariana
ATGATTAACAATAATATAATGATAACAACAATAATAAAATGCATAAGGTATTTACCTCAACCTGATGCTCAACTTGAAGTTGATGATGTTGTTGATGATGCCCAAACTGTTTGTAGATTTTAACCTTGTACAATATTTACTGCAAACAAATATTCAGTAAAAGAACAAAAAAGATACATTGACAAATACAAACATTACACGGAGATTTTTTTCCCTGGAAACCCAAACCGGGGAAACCAACATATTCTATATCCATTCATAGTGATATATTTTTTACAATAGAATATACATATAGGATCCAACGTCATCCAAAACCCTAACCCAATGACCTGGATTAGTCAACAACCATAATTCCTTGACTGGAAATAGAAAATCATCAGCAAAGAAACCATGTGCCGAAAACCCACCTAAATATGTGACACATTTTTCGAGGCATAATTTTTTTTTCTCAAGGGCGCTTCCCTTGAACCCCCCCTCCTGCGTGCCTGATGCAACGTTCATACGCTAGTACTCGTGCAAATAATATAACACATACCCAACACTGTTGGTGATGCCCAAACTGAGTATTAATCTCCCAACCAACTAGGAACAACCTCTCAGGATCCCTAGTTCCAGAAATCCTTATAGTTTCTTGGCCACAGAACCCCAAATTCCCAGCAACAATGGTGCCCCTGTGAGAGTCCTCAAGAAAAATTGTTGCAGCCAAAACTATTGTTTCCTCCCTTCCTCCTTCTTCCTCCCCAAATTTTCTTACCTTCCCATAAAACAAAATATCCCCCCCAAAACAAAAAGATCCTCTCCCCGATTTATCCCCTCTCCTTTATCTTCCTCCCTCGAATACATTTCTCCAACCGCCTTAACCCCCATTAATTCCTCAACCACCTTATCTCTCCTATTCATTACTTCATCTACCAATGTCAATAATATTATAATAAGTATTCATAAAGTCATTTTAATTATTAATTAAATTAATATTAATTATTCATGATAATTACATAGTTAATTAGGGTTGTTACATACACCCACCCTTCAAGAAACTTCGTCCTGAAGCTAGAGTAATTTACAATACAAGGGTAATGACACATGGTTCATACACCCATATCAAATAAATAACATTATCAGTAAGCAAAAAAAAACTTATACATACTAGTGTACATGTGCAAGAAATGCATGTGTAGCTAGCACATACAAGGCTCGTGCATGTACTAATGAAAATAATTATCACAACTATAGTAATTCTTGTATGCGTCCAATCCAATCAACAAGACCATTCATTTCATAAAAGATAATAAACCAATTAAAATGTTCACAAAATCCCTCAATTACAATAATTTAGCAATTGTAGTTCAGTTAAGTAATTATGAATATACATATATACATATTTTCTTTTCAAAAAACGGAAAACAACAAATTTCACTATAAGGCAAAATCCCCACACACTCTCAACTATTTCTATTCATCCTTACTCCCTAACTTACTTCATCTTCCATCCCTATCGTTCCTCTGTTGGACTATCTTGGAGCATCAATTATATTGACCTAACTATAAATAGAACTCGTAAACGGAAGTGTTACTCTCTTGAACAAGATTCTCCAGCAGGCAATTGACAGTCATCATCACACGTCTAGGGGAGCGTGAGATAACACCGTCCTCCCATGACTCCAAGTTTTAGAGGATACACGATGGGAAATGCCTCCACCCCTCCTGATAGGACTAGGGTCCACACCCTACCATGGAACATACAGTGGCACTGTGTTGCTGGGAATTTTGGGCTCGGGGGCCAGGAAACCATAACGATTCTTGGAACTAGGGAGACGAAGAGGTTGTTCCTAGTTGGATGGGAGGTTAACACTCAGTTTGGGCAGTTTGGGCATCATCAACAACATCATCATCTTCAGGTTGAGCATCAGTTTGAGCATTAGGTTGAGGTAAATACCTTATGAATTTTATTATTTTTCTTATCATTATATTATTGTTGATCATTATTTTGTTGTTAATTATTAGTATGATGCTAGTATGTTGCTAAATTGTCAATTATTGTCATGCTAAACTGTCAATTATTGTCAATTATTATGTTGTAACAGTAATTTAAGAAGTAGGTTAGAAATGATATATATATATATATATATATATATATATATATATATATATATATATATATATATATGGCCCTCGAGATTTATCTCCCTCACAAAATTCATCCATAATTAAAAGATTTTTAGGAAGTTCCAGAGCATCCTTCGAAAGGGAGTCATCATAATAGTTGAGTTCCCTGTAAGCATGCCTGAAAGAGATCTGTTGAAAGGTGGCCGAAATAAGTTTCAATTGATTTCCTATGTTCATAGGAAAAGGATTCTACAACTAAAACACCCCTGTATCCATTCAATTACCAACTTTGAATTCCAAAAACCTGCAATCGAACCACTCTGCGACTAAAAGCACATTTGAATCAATCAAACAAAGCATTCATCTCACTGTAATTGTTGGATCCAACACCCAGGAATATTTTCCCTAGGATGTAGTGAGTTTTCGATAGATAAATGAAAAACCCACAACCACTGTGTAGATCCTGTCCTTGGGAGGATTCATTGAAAAAACCCCAAGGAAATGACTTGTAAATATCTACTACCACAATTGTACAGGACCTGGGAAAACTGGTAGATCCTTTATATACACTAAAAAAACCCAAATATTGTTGTACCTATTGAAATGAAGGACACTCTTTGCCATAAAAAATGCATGAATTGTGCACCATTTAGATGCCCCAGACAATTGAGGGAGGAAGCACCCTCATTTGTTTTAAACATATATTTTAAAAAAAACGTGAGGAAAAAATCAGACAGGGTAGACGTTTCCCACAAAGCAAGAATAACCACCTTGGCACCAATGTCCAACTAGAATTAACACGAGAAAGTGAATTCCATAAACATATGAGAGTTGGTCTCCATGTTATTCTTGCACAGATAACACATCCCCAACCCTTGGTTTCCATGCTTCTGCAACCTGTCCCATGTGAGCACCCTATCCTTTAGAGAAATCTATAAAAAAATAGATACTTATTCTTTACAATTACCTTGTTCAATTGTATGAAGTCAACACAAAGTCTCAATCTTCCATCATTCTTCTTCACAAATAATACTGGAGCACCCCAAGGTGACACACTTGGGTGTGTATACCCCTTCTTTAGAAGCTCTTCAAGTTTCATTTGCAACTCTTTTAATTCTGGTGTACTCATACTGTAAGGGGTCTTGGATACTGGAGCTGCTCCAACCATCAGATTGATGGAGAAACCAATGTCTCTTTTAGGGGGTAATCCCGATATTTCTTTATATACATCCTCAAACTATTTTAGGACTACATATTCTTCAATATTTGACACCATATCTTTAAGTGTCTATTCCATATGAGCTACAATTATTTGACACCCTTTTCTGTAACTTTTGTTCAGCTGCAATGCTGAAATTTCTCTGACAGTTGTTTCCTTGGGAATTCCATGTATTGTCCTTAGGTTCCATTCATCATCCCAACAAGTAAATGCTTTATTATAACAGTCTAGGATAGCATGGTGTTGGTCCAACCAATCCATACCAATTAGATAGTCATAGGAACCTAAAGGAAAGATGTTCAAATCTTCCTCGGTGCTCAGTCCATTCATGTCCAATGGACATGACTTAACCATCTCATTAACTTTTCTTTTGGCTTTGGTAGCCAACTGCACCAACCAAGATTTTCCATGCTTACTTCTTGGAAAATACAATCTTTCCACCATCTTAGGATCTATATAACTATGGCTAGCTCTTGAATCAATTAAAATAACAATGGTTTGGTTTTTGAGCTTACATTCCACTTCAATCATATGTAACTAAAACTCTACTTGCTTGTTGTCGAGGGCTACATAGATCCTAGGTACACTTTTTACCATGTTCTCCATTGTTTGAACTTGTTGTACATTGTGAATAGTCCTCACCTTTTCACCCTTGTGGGGACAATATTTATACATATGATTTCCCTGACAACCCCAACATTGAATAGGTGGTTTCATTAGCCTTTTCCCCTCTGTCTCAATCGTTCTAGGTTCTTTAGAAGCTAGTTGTCTCTGAGGATTACTTCTAAAGAATGGTGGCTTAGTCCCCTTCTTCCTCAGTTCCATCTTGTATTTCTTCTTGTCTTCCCAAGTTTTTTGGAAAGTTGGCTTTCCTTTATGCTGATCATATAGGCATTTAGCTCGCCTTATGGTATCCTCCAATGTTTTGGGATAATCATATTGTATCTTCTCACTGATGAATGATGGTAGCCCACTCAAATACCTCTAAATCTTAATTGTCTCATCCTTGATGATAGAAACATACTTTAGCAGTCCTAAAAACCTTATTTCATATTCATCTATGCTCATACTCCCAAGCTTGAGTTCAAATAATTCCTTCATTTTCTTGTCATAGTATCTCTTAGTCAAGTATTTCTTTTGAAAATACTTCTTGAATTCCTTCCAAGTAACTTTTTCTCTTTAATGTGTTGCATTTGCAAAAATTGGTCCCACCACATGGATGCCTTTCCTTTGAGTTGATATATGGAAATTTGTCCTTCTGTGTGTGAAGAGTAATTATGTAATTGAAAATACTTTCTCATGCTGAAAAACCATGTATTTTCATATTCATCCTTCTTGTGCTCGCCATCAAATGTAGAAGATTTGATTTTGTTCATTTCTCCTTGTAGTTCATCCACCACAACCCTCTTATTATGCTACCTAACAGGGGATGAACTTGAGCTACTGGGTTCTCTCCTATTGGAATGCCTTGGGAAGTTGTGGTGATGATGTCTCCAAACACTTCTTGTTCTTCCTTTCCCATCAGGAGACCTATGACTTCCTAATTTGCTTGAGTCATTCTTCTTATCCATATTTTTTTCTATTCTCTCCAAGCTCGACATTAACTTTATGTTGAAGTCCTCATGTTGCTCCTTGGATTTCATAATCCTTTCATTATCAATTTTATAACTTTGAACATCATTTTTCAAAATTTTAATGGTCTCTACCACGTTCACGCTTTCTTTCTTTCCTTCTCCACATCCATTTGAGTTTGTTCCTTCATTACCCATATGGACATCCATCCCTCTGATCTCATATTCCTGGTTGTAAGCCCCCTGTGTATCTTCCACTCCTCTGCACTATGTGTTGATCCTATTTTGATCTAACAACTGTTAACTTTGCAAAATGTGCAGCTAACAAAACTTGTTAGGATGATTTAATTATCAAATTCAGGCAATTGTGCTCAATTCTGGTTCCATATTGCATTAGAATTATTTCTTCTACTTTTCCTAAAAATTGTCTACCTAGATCAATTTTTTGAGTGATTAGTTATATTATATTGTTAAATATCTTTCCAACGTCTGCTTCCATGCTCAATTCTGAGTTTTGAGCAGAAAGTTATGGATATTTGAAAATTATCGTTCTTAGGAGGTAATCCCTGTACAATTGTTCTTCTTCTTCAGAACTCAATTAGCTCTTGGACCCGTGTGATAGATCCTCTCAAAATGTACACCAAACCTCTTTAATCCTTTAGGTTTAGGTCCATACAAATAGGAACCCTACATAATCCTTCGTTTATCCTCTTTTCTGTCTTTAAAATAAAAAATTCAGGCACTAGCCCCCTTTTATTTCGGCCAAATATCATATGAATATGACTATGACCCAACGCTTAGCTAAAAGGTGCTTATCTGTAGCTTCGATACTTTAGGGCTCTGGAACTTTAGGCTTCAGAGGTTTCTTCTTCAGCACATCCCAATTCCCCCGAATATCGAATTGGCAAACTCTTGAATGGTACTTCTTCAGAGCTTCGAGGCTATGGTTCTCCGGAGCTTCTGACTTCAGAGGTTCTGCCTACACCATACAATGTTTCCTCCAAATGCCAAATTTTTGAACTTATGGGGTCTCATTAGAAACTACGCACCTGGGGTGATATGTGGAAAAAATATGGTGATGACACGTGGCCCAATTTACGGGTGACATGTGTCAAGTTCCAATTGGCACAAAAGGTTTGTGAAAATCATGAATCAGGATGACACGTAGCACACATAACATGGGTTCACATCACCCTAGGTGACGCCAGCATGCCACATCACTTCAGTGCTCCAGGACTTCAGGACTCCGGGCTTCGGAGGATCTCACACCAGAACACTTCAAAATTATCAAACGTTGAACTGGCGAACTCCCGAACCATCGCTCTCCATAGATTTACTACTTCGGCTCTCTGGAGCTTCATCTGCAGAGAACTTCTCAGCATAACACAACAAATCTCCTGAACTCCGAGCTTCCAAAATCTAGAACAGGTGCTCTTTGGAGCTTTGGGACTCCGACGCTCCGGGACTTCGGAACTCCAGGCTTCGAAGAACTTCCAAACATAACACCATAAAACTATGAATGTCGAACTTCTGAATACTCACTAATATGTCAACAGGTGTCCCCAAACACGAACAGTGCGGATTGGATCCGAACATCGGGACTTCAGGGAAATCTCCACTCCGGGCAACCATAACCAAATTCTCCCAAAGTGTCGAATTTTCGAACCACTCGGGGATCCAACGACCCACCTTCTCCAAATGAACTACCGTGTAGATTCAATCAGAGACTTTAGAGCTTTGGGGCTCTTGCCTCCTCCTTTTCGACAAGGATTTAAGAACTGTCGAAGTAGCAAAGTCCAAATGACTTGAGGGTTTAACTGCCATGCGTCTTCTCCAGATCTGGCGATTGTGAAGGATTTGGTTCCCTCTTCGAACATATCTCATATGTTCTCCTTCTCTCAAAGAGATATTTCTCTTCTCTAAGTTTGGAAGTTAATGAAGTCTCCTGCGCACTCCTTGCGCTTCAAATTCAACCAATTCCAGGTATGAATTTACTTGAACAGATGTTAAATTATGAACATTTCACCACTTTGGCCAATTTCTTCAAATTTTTCGAGAATTCAACAACAGAAATTGGGGCTTTTTCCCAATTCCATGCAAGTGACTCAATCAACTTGCTCGACCCATCTAGGCTTAGTGTTGGAAACTTGATCTCTGATACCAATTTGTAACATACCCAGACTTGGTAAAAACTTTCATGCTCTGATACCAATTTGTAACATACCCAACCACCCAGGCTGGGCCATGCCACTCAAAAACAATAATTTCATCTGTATATATATAAAACTTTAAACAAACAAATATATTCTGCAAATACACAGAGTCATGCAGAAATAACAGTAAACATATACATGCAACATACACAGGAAATACCCATAAACATAAACACATGTATATATATACGTAGCATGTAAATTAACACAAAATTTATAATTTTCTTTGATAGAAGACCACCAACTATTTGTAGACCTTCCACGATTCTCCCAGACTTAGACTACACTGCTCAGAACCCTCAACAGTGGATCACCCCCGAGCTGGGACTAAACTCCACCTGGGTAAAGGGATTCCTAACCAGGTTGATGCTACACAAACAACATGAAGGATTTCATCCCAGGTACCAACTCAAACTAACAGCCTACAGTCTCTCATTCCCCACATACATGTCCCACCCTAGGAAGTGTGACCCTTCTCTGCTCAATAGTCCTTCAGCTGCCCCACTTCCCTTATAGGGATTCAACAATAGACCGGACATGAAGTCTCAGAGCACTGTAGGTGCAGTTGGACTCCCTTAGGAAATCAATTCCCCAACAATTCTCTTGTGTGGAGAGATTTTCTCACGAGCATGACAACCTGCCTCTTCAATCCACAAGTGTGACAACCTACCTCTTCAATCCATTCTTAAGTCAACCAGGTACAGGTACTGGCAGCAACAAAGTTTAGGTATGGAATAGGTAATGGAAACAACCACGTTCATGCAAGGAACGAGGTTGGAAAAAACAAAATTCAGGTAAGGAACAATACTGGTGCAGGTATGGAACAATGCAACTCATGTATGGTATAGGTGCGTTGTGCATAACAATAAGGGTACGGTTACTGTTGATAACACGAAAAGTATGGGGGTATGAGTAAAGGAGTGTGTATAGGATCCAGAGGTAAGATTGATGGAGAGCCTGGAAAGAATGGCTGAGTAAGTCTGAAATGGACTAATTTCCCTACATTTATTTGCATGCGTCCTTGATGACACATGGCCCTCTAGGAGCTCATTTCTCTCTACTTGTATTTCATTTCTATTTCCTATAAGAACTTAGGATATCATAAGTTATATTCATAGCTTATTATTTTAAGAATAATATTATAATATTCCCTTGGAGATAAGCCCTCTAGATTATCCCATTTCCTAGGCTCTTAGCCCCCCCTTTCCCTTCCTAGTGGATTTTAGTCCCACATACTCTTTTATTGTGGTTGGTCTACACGCAGTGATGTATTTTTATTAATGATATGAGCGTTAACATATACAAAAATAAGCTCATTGGCCTTTAGCATCTAGGGACTCCGGCCTAATAATCACATAAGCCTTCTGGCCTATAATAACATGTCTCACCAGCCTATAAAACATATTAACATTTATATCTGGGGATCGGTCTTGGGGTGTTATATTAAAGGAATTAGTTAGAGATTGTTATTCTTTGATTCGGTTAAAGTTGATCACACCTACTCTTATATAAATTTTCATTATAAATACAAAATCAAGGGAAGCACAAAGCGTATGTGCTCATTCAACCAAATTATTTATTGTTTTTTCTTTGCTTTGTCTAATAGCTTGCCACAACCTTATTGTCTAACATCAGTTGGTTTAAAAGAATTCAGTCTTGGAATTTATTTTTTTCATTTTTGTAGGCTCCTATGGTGTTTCTACTCAAGAATATACTCCCTCCTATGGCTTATGCAACCCCTCAAGAGTCAGTTTGCCCTCCAACCATAATTCAACCTCACACATCCACTTCAACTCTCTCTTCCCTTTGTCATTACTTCCATATCCTTCCCTCCACTCCCTATCAATATCATCCACTTATAAAATATCATTTTTACAAAAGCCAACGAATGTCTGACAAGTTTTCTTATCTTATTATTATTATTGTATTATGTTTGGTGAATGAATAACACTTTATTAAGCTCCAATTATGGACACTTTCCCTCTTGTACATAGTTGTAGCATAACCAACTGTTACAGGAAAATTCCCCTGCATACAGGTGAATTCCCTCTTGGATCCTAGACCCCTATAACCAAGACTAAAAGGTGCTAATGTTGGACACTGACATTCCTTCTAATGAAGCTAAACTAGTCAAGGAAGAAGAAGAAAGGAGTATAAATACCTTTAATGAAGTTTGTCCTTTCTCGATCTAGGCTAATCTTGATCTCCAAGCTTTTCATAAGGTCCTGCAATCCAATGAACAATAACGACGAAACATACTTCCTATTCTACCATTTAGCTTCGAAATAGATCTATCAAAAGGAACAAGTTCATGAAACATACACAAACTTGAAGGAAAGAGGCCAAGCAAATATATATTAATGAAAACAAAGCAAAGTGCTTACAACTGTAGATGCGGATGCAACAACCTCACCAAGCTCTCTTTGTCCAAACCCTTGCTCAAAAGTTCCACGATCAGAATGACTACACTTTCATTGATTATTCTCCCTTATGAGATCATAACTTAGATGCCTTCAATGTCTCTCTCTTTCACCTTGAGGAGGACTCCTTATATAGGCTTTGAAAGGCCCAACCACCTTAGAGATTCTTGGGATAGGTTGAGGGTCTTTCTCCATCAGTTATGGATCCTCCCTAAGATCCAGCCTTGACCTCAGATTAGAATCAAACTGACTTCAGAGATAAGGGGGATCTTCCCCTGATTTCCTCAACATCACAACACTCCCCTAGAATGGTGCACAGAGCGTTGCAACGCTCCCCCAAAGGAAGGAAAGGAGTTCTAGTGCTCCCTGCTATTGTGTAGGGGAGTGTTTCCCTTCAAAAATGATTTTCAAGTGGTCCTTCTCAAGGCAAAATCTTTGTACTCTTCGTCAAATGACATATATTTCTTTTAACCAGTCCCTAAGGATGTCTCAAGTGTTCCTGTGATGTCCTTCGAGATATGACATAGGCAAGATGACAGTATGATATTTATGACACTTGCGACACTTGTGATGTTTGCGACATTTGTGGGCAAAGTGTGACACTTCCAACACTTGTAATGACGACAGTAGGTTATCATTGAAGTGAGTAATTTTGATGTGTAAAAAATTCCCCCCCAAAGTGAGAAGTTAGAAGACGGAAACTGATGACTAAAGTACTTTGTAGACTTTTTCAAACAAGGGAATGGAATTAGAGAACCTGGTAGAAGCTACATACAACCATCAAACAAATGTTATGATATGTTTCAAACCTAAGGTAGGCATACCTATGATTTAGTGATAAATACTTTCAAGGTATGGTCCCTATAAGATACACTGCGGATCCATAATTATATTAATAAAAAGGTATAGCCACCAAATATACAATGTGGATCTATACTTCCATGACATGAAATGATCGTAGCCATGAAAAATACACAGTGGAGCTACGAGACGACAAAACATAGCCATGGACCAATACAAAGTGGATATATGTAACAGTATATGTATCAATATTCTCAAAATAAAATCAGTCGCAACCTGGGAAACGTATATATCAGAGTGATCACTCAACCCAGGGTCTTCTTACCAATCCCGATGCAGTACGAATCTAACCATGTGAATATATGTCTTGATGTCGAACATGGTAGAAACCACTTGATTACCGGTCAATGAGGTAAATTGTTAACAAGTGTGAGGGAAATCACCATTGATGTCAATGATTCCCAAGGTACCCTAGGACATTCCAGTGAATGTGAATAAATGAGTTGAATTTGAACATTCATGGAATCATCCGATCAGAGGTCAATGATGTAAACCTATTGTCAAAAGTGAGCAGGCCTGCCATTGAGGCATGCAGGTCCCTAGGTACTAACTGGTTTCTAGGTCTAGTTCCCGGATAACGTGTTGAAGTCGACAGGAACAGACTCGTTGAAGGAGGGCCTTGATGTATCCCCCATCAACGACATGAAACTAACATAGAGATATAAGGTGATGAATCAGATGAGAATGGACTGACACGGGTGTTGAAACATGAAATTTGTGATGGTTGACTCTCGAGGTAGATACTCCCCTTGAACACTAAGGCACAACAACAGAAACATGAAATGGACCAAAACATGATGATGCAGTGGATACTGTGACTTTCGTCAGGTGACCCAAAGGAGTAAATAAACTCAAAGGATTGGTTCAGTGAAGAGGTTCAACGAATTAAAATGTATGCAAAGACAAAGTGTCGTGTTCAAGGGAGACCGTAAGAGTGACCTGTGATGTTTTCAAAAACTTCTTGGCTTGCTTCCTGTTGGGAAATTTAATTGTCTAAATAAATAGATAATTAAGGTGTTCAATATAAATTGTCAAACCTAGGGAAGTTTTTTTATTGCAAGATAATTGTGCACAGTCTATGCTATATTGATGAAAGCAAACATTAATCAATTTGCGGTATTGAAAGAAACAAAATTTTGGAAAACTGAACACTAGCACAAGTTGCTAACACAACTGGAGTTCTAATCTATTGTTGTAGGATTGGAATCACACTTGCATGATTGAAATCTAGATAGATGAGTTTATAAGAATCTTGGATTATCTATTTTATTCTTGCAGAAGGGAATTCTGTGCTAATTGCAGAAAATAAATCTATTTTAATTGCAGGAAGTAAATTCACATTTCTATTACTTTTTGTTGAAAGCAAAGTTTTATCTAGTACAGAACCAGACATCAATATAAGATACAAAAACCTCAGGAAAAGTACTCAACGCCTTGAAAAAGAGATAATTTTAGATAATAAGCCTCTTCGAGGGGGCAACCTCCTTTTACCCCACTTAAATGTTCAAGTACAAGATGATTCAAAATGAAAATGTCTCCTTGGTATATATAGGAGACTAGGAGGTATAATTACAAATAATG
>JASDQU010107298.1:101085-121673 GCA_032191745.1 Picea mariana
GTTATAGTAAAAATAAGATACACATCTTCCTCCCGTGGCTTGACACGAATGACAAGGCTGGGGTGTAGACCACGAAATTTGGAATCCTCTCTGGATTGCTAATTCAAAATTGTAGCTTTCATTAGCCGGAACGATCATAACGTACTGATCGCAGTATCCGATTATCATGTCTGTCACGGTTAAGCGAACGGTCTGATTGTTATCGCAACGAGCAGATAAAGGGCCACAATCCCCGAAGGGGTATTGGATGGTAGAATTGCCACAAACTTGAGGACTGCAGGATTCATACGAAGGCTGGGCATGAACGAAGATGATGAGGGGTAGGAAGAGGCCAGAAATAATACAAGGAAGGAGGAGGAGGGAGGGGTATTTCATTTTTAGTTTGTTTGAGGAATTGCAGAGACAGAGGTATGTGCAGGGCAGAGATAAGAGGAGAGGAGGGAGAATATCGATGGATTGGCATCACTTTCACGGCGACTTTCATCACTTGACAAGGTGAGCTCATCCCGTCAAGGCACCATTATGTCTTGTCTCTTCCCTTGATTTTCTTGATCGGTGCATTAAAAAAACTTAACCGTATTTCACGGGCAAATTAGCCCGCCCGTGACGGGCAATTTGCCCGTCAAATTCCATCTCTGACTACTGTGTATACGCCATTATCATTAATGGAGGTAACTTTATTGACTATGGTGCATCTATGAAATAGTCTTTTATATTTTTTGGGTCTTTCCTCGGGAAATTGAATACTGGCTAGGTGCATTGGGCATTTATGTATTGAATGCCTGATAGGTGCATAGGGCAATCATGTATAAGAAGCCACCTATCCCATCTCATCAATAGAGACCACCCATCTATATCATATATGTATAAAATTACCAAAGTTTGACAATAGTTTGTGCAAAAGTATTGTCAATTTTAATTTTTTAAATAAATTCTCTATTTTGAATTTGGATTTTATTGTTTTACTTCTTTAGGCTTATGAGTAGATTGGATTTTATTGTTTTCTTTTTTTGGTAGGCTTCTGCGACATTTCTACTCAGGGATATGCCCCCTAATATGTCTTATGCAACCCCTCAACAATCTATGGGCCCTCGAACCATTATTCTACCTCACCTCCCACGTCCATTTCAACTCTCACAGTGCTCCACTCTCTCTTCCCGCTAAAACCCTCCAACCCTCATCATTGCTTCCATAACTTTCCCTTTGCTCCCTGTCAATCTCATCCCCTTGTAAAATCTCACCAGCTACAAATCCAATGAATATTTGACAAGTTTTCCTAACCTATTACTATTTACTATTGTGTTTTCTAAATGAATAACAATTTATTAAGCTCTAATCATGGACACTTTGCCTCTTGTTCACAATGATAGCATAGCCAAGTCTCTAACGATGCCCAATTATTCTCAACATTTCATTGTTAAGTAGTACACGACCAACTCTATCAAAGGTTTTGTCGGCATTAATTAAGCACTATTGTTTCTTCTTTTTTGTTCTTCTCCTTCTTTCATGCAACAGTAGATCCATTGTCTTTCGCAAGCCTCTTCACAACCTCCCTCGAATTGTAGCCCGCCCCATTCACTCCACATACATCTTCCTAAGAGCGGCTCTCCACCTCAACCCTAACTCCCTTTCCCTCATTGTCTTCCACACTCCTCCACCCCACTCTACATTTCTTCCCCCATGGCACCAACTAAAGAGAAATCCACACTTCATGCCCAACTCAATCCATTGCAACTCTTGCAACAAATGCAATAGATCAACAAGAAGAACAAGGTAACTTTGGAAATTATGGCCAAGATAATGAAAAACTTGGCCCTATCATTTAACACCCATCCCTCTAGAAACTTGCCTTTTTTTCTCGAAATTTGTAGGTTCTCTTGATGGAGAGACATTGGATTCCTAGATTTGTACCTCGCAACCTATTTCAAAATTTGTCTGTATTTGCTAGAGCAACATAAGCTTTTATGGGGTACTCAATTTAGAAGGGATCATAAAAGAGTGGTGGCGGAACCTCCAGGATTGCACCCTCCCCTTGTTTAATCAACCAATTTGTGTGGAACTCAATGATGCCACATCCAACCAACTTCTACAATGCCCCATCACCACCTAGAAATTTTTTTGTGATGCACTCTATGACCATTTTTATCCACCACGTTACTGCCAAAATTTAATGATATGTTGGCCCCAACTTTATCAAGTATGGGAGAAAATCGTCTGGCAGTTCACCAAATTGCAGTTCATCTTTCTCTTTTCGAATATGAATTGGAACTCATCCTTAAATTCGATTATGGATTGCATCCTCACCTTTGGTGTGAACTTGGCATATTTTATAGTAATGCCTTATCTCAAGCCTTTCATCAAGTTCTAGTATTGAAGAAGAAGCTTGGCCTGAGCACCTCATTGCATCAACACCTCTCCACCCTCAATGGTCCCCACACAACAGCACACATAGTTCCCTCAGTCTCCCTCACCTTCCTATCCCTACAAACATTTTAGTTATCATAGAACGACCACACATTCATATGAACATTGTCATCTTTGAAAGGCCAACACACTAAACATTATTTACTACACATTAGGCTACTCAATGTCCCGATCTATGCATTTTGGCCCAACTAGTAGTGATCTCTATTAAGAACACAATGACGGTGAATCCTAGTTTGATTCTTATGTCTCAGCCCAATACACCAGTATCCCATGAGTCTCTTTTCACTCACAATTACCAGATCAAGGATCAATCATCTCTCCTAATTATGAACACTAGTAGCTAGAAGAATTTGTTCTCTTCTACATTAGTGGTTGCCTTGCAATTACCCACCACTAATCACCCCTAGTGTTATCATCTCAGTTGAGTGAAGGATGCAAGAACCCCCTTTCTCGTTTCTCAACATCGCACCATCACATTTTCCATTGGATCACTCAACGACATGGTGGATTCTGATGTTGCACCATTGGATTGATTCGATCTACTTCTTGGATGCCCATACCACTTTGATCAGGGTTGTAATAAACATAAATATAAATATGATAATAATACTAATAATAAATAACAATAATTAAGTTAATGAAAGGTCAAATGGTACACACCCATTCAACCTCGTGAGTAGTCAATACATATGAGTATACTATCACAAGGCTCATTGTAAATCATCATTCTTATCAATCATTTATTCTCTCTCTCTCTATACGTGTGTGTGTGTACGCATAAATACATTGGCCAATTCGTGAAAAACAAGAATCCATTTATTCCATCTAATATTAGAGCCAAATTCCTGTCCACTTTCATGGATTAAATCCATAGTTAGCTAATAAAATTGAAGCAATGGTACACAACCTTCAAACGTTGTTGTCCATACAAGTTTCCTTCACACAATCCATACATTGTCGCTAATGCTTATCATCATTTAATTATTTTGTACAAATAGTTGTACAACAACTCTTATGTACAATCCTTGCTAGTCACTCTTTCGTACAACCACTTCTTTCCAATATTGTTAGGAAATAAAAATCCAAGAGAGATAAAAATACCAAGAACATAGCAACATGCACACATAAATCACATGATATTTATCCTCGAAAACCCTTATAGGAAAAAACAACCAACAATAGATCTATTATTTCCCTTGACCAAACCCAACCAAGTCGACCAACCTCCTAGTTGTGTCTAAGTGAGCCTTCACTGCTCAACTCTCAACGCATTACAATAGAGTATCACCAACATTTTAAAGGATTTCATTACATGTAATCCACGGACTCTAAAACCACGGGCTACCAAAACCATGTGCCCAAAACCAACAATTTTGACTCTTTCACTCAGTCAAGTTTAACCTAACATTACCCCCTTTAAACTTGACTTGGGGTTTCCCATGGCCAAATTCGTCCAAACCTCTCTCAAAGTTAGGGTATCAGGGAATCTTGCATGCTCCCCCTTATCACCTAGGTCTATGTCTATATTTTATTGGTGAAACTTCAAAACCAAGGTATGCATGCCTAACCAAGTCTTATGGTCATATGCCCATTTACATTCAACTCCATTAATTTTTTTTTTTAATTTTATTGTTGTTATCCCAACACTTATGCCATCATCCTCTCACCTTGCATTGCTCTGACCTCCAACTCTTGATGCTCACTTCTTTGTAGATCTGCAACCAAACAACAAATCCAACCACACATGACATATCCATCAGATCCGAGTATCCATGATGTAGGAGCATTCTTCAAAACCAAAGAAATTTTACCTCTAGAAGGTCTTTCATTTAAGAAAGGGAGTGGGTTCCCTCAATTAAATTAAATTGTGTTTCCTTAAGTTTACAAATAGGATTCTAGAAGAATTTTGGATAACATTAGCTTGTTTGAATTAAGTGCCAAGTATGTAATCGAATCTTCCTTGATTAGTAGATTTTGAGAATCAAGGAGATCTTAGGAATTAGTTACAGGATTTTTGGAATTTAATTAGGATCTAAATTAATGTGTAGTTTGATTCCATTGTATAAGATTGTAGCATACATGCATTGATAAAAAATCAAAGAAAAAGAGAGAGGCCAAGGGCTAAGGAATGCTCTGTGTGAAAGGCCAACATAGAGGTAGAGGACACAGAGGAAGAAGATTTCTGAGTTTGAAATCATGTATAGAGTTTTCTTAATGAAATTAAGCACTTATGAGTTGTGTATTAATGTTGCTTTGTATTATTGTAAATTAGTGTATGTATGTGTTAATTGGCCTCTGTGTACAAGATGGCGAGTAATTAAATCGTGAATGAGTTCAATTTCTGCGTAGAATTCCTATAAGTGTGAATGCATTATGGGTAAATCGTATTCCTTGTTAAATTTTCTATATTGATCATTGGTGAAGCTAAATTGAATTAGTGGAATTGGCTAAGTATGACTAAATGCCCACCTTGACCCCTGAGATCGAATTTGTAAAGGAATTTAATCTCTGTGTTTTATTTTTATTCAGGATTTCAGAATTAGCTTTAGAAATATATTTGTGAAGTCTTTAAAAGCCGTCCTGATAGTCCTTAGAGTTAAGCCATTGGTGTATGTGCTTGGAGTTATAATGCTCAGGTATTTGGTGTTAAAACTAAGTCAACCATCCATTCAAGGAATTTTTGAAGGTTAAAGGGATTAATCTAGCATCAAGTGGTATCAAAGCCCAAGAATTCTCTTGGATAAGAAATCCAAGCACAGAGAATCTTGTGCCAAGAAATATTAGGACATAGTGAAGGGTCCTGCAGATTGAATGGCAGTAAAAGAAAGGAGAAGAGTGGTATGGTAACCAATGGAGAAATATTTGATGGCTTTGAGTGTGTAGTCAGGGAATTGATATCAGACTAGATCGTTGGAGTAAGGAAGCATTGAAGAAGCAGAGTAAGCTTGGCTTAAGGTAAGGAAATCCATGTGTTATCTATTGTGAGTAGTTTTTTGGTTTGTTGAAAAGAACCATAGTTTGAATGGGCTCAAGAGAGTAGATTCAATTTGTTAGAGAAAGAATATATTAAAAAAAATCTTGTAGCAAACCATTTATGGTAGCAATTACAGGAACGGATTTCTTGCAATAAATACAAATTTTAGAGATTTGGCATAGTCTCAGAAGGTTCATGGAAGACCCAAGGGGTTATAGGGATTTGTATGCAATCAAGTGGTATACTACACGCAAAATAAGAGATTTAATTACAATGAGAGAAGGGTAGTTCCAACAAGAGGAAGCTAGGTGGAACTGTAAAATGGACAGAGGATGCAAAGGAAGATTTGATGAGGCCTTCGACGTAAATTATGTTTTGATATTTTAACTATGGTAAGAATATTTGTTTGCAGATAGCAGAAAGAGAAAATTGATGAGGACGATAGTTCCCAAAGAATATTTGATGAGATTGGTAGGAAAAATGGTCTCTATGTTTTGAACTAAATTTTGATAGGGTATTTTCGTATATCCTTAGTAGGTAGCAACAACTAGAAGTGTGGAAGAAGAAACCTCACAACAGAAGGAAGTTGTGATAACTTTCAATTGAGATTGGAAGGAAAGAGAACGGTGAAAGTTCTCATGAGAAGGTGAAGAAGTGTAGAAGCCTAAATCAGAGGATACTTAGAAGGTTATAAGTTGAAAGAACTAGAGGGAATGCCAAAAGGTAAAGCTTGTGAGAAAATATTGATGAGGTATTGGGTAGCAGGGTGAGGAGACTTGCTACAGAGAAGAGGCTTGGTTACAAATCATAGTTGAGCATGGAGAACCTCATAGAGGAAGATATGAAGATGAATATGGAGAGTCATGTGGGTTCAGGAGAAATCCATAACAAGATGAATGTCAAGGAATTTGGCTTTGAAGCAAAAATATTTGAGTTAAGAAAAAGACCCTGTATTTTAACAGAGTTGTTACAGGAAAGTGAAGAAGACCAGAGATGTGGATAGGTTTTGAAGAAAAAGGTCGAGTGGCCTATTGTACAATTATTTTCCAGAAAGTTGATACAGAGGATGAGTGTCTGGATGAAGACAGAGGAGAGACTCAATATAGTTGAATATGAGCAGAATTCTTTGGAAGAAGAAAAAAAAGTTCACATTTGTGAACTAGAGCAAGGAAAAATTCTTAGAGAAGATGATGAAGATGGAGAAGATAAGGTTTAGAATGAATACCTCATTAGGTTCAAGGAGAGTTGAGTCCAACAAAAGAAGGTGATGCCAGAAGCATCAACAGAGACTCAAGAGTCTCATGGTCTTAAAACTAAGAATTTGTGTGTGTGTTCAGGTCATGAAGATGGACATTCATTAAAAGTTGTGATAAAGGAAGAGGACAATGCAAAATTTTCTCAAAGAGATGGAGGAAAGAAGAATTCAACAGATGAAATGAAACGCAACAACCTTATGACAAAGAAAAAGAATGCAGGATAAGGGCAACACTCAGACACAGTGCCCATAGATTTCGATGAAGAATTGGAATTCCTGGAAGAATTGGAATTCCTGGAAGATTGGCTAGCAAAGACTGAGGTTGAAGAAGGACATACAAGGAAATAAATTACACATATTGAGGTAATGGATTTACCTTTAGTAGATCCAATTTTTTTAAATAAATGTGAACGTATGCTCACAGGTATGAACAAGGGATTTTATTCGAAGACGATAACATGGTTCTAAGAAAGAAGTCTCTACAAGAGAACAAGGTGGATGAAGACAATGCCAAAATTGCATACCCATTTTCTAAATAGGATAAGTTCAAAGGAGCATCAAGTCGGCATAAGGATTTTGCAATCGAGCAGGACACTCATTTGAAGCAAATGAAGCAGCAAGTGGATTCTTATGATGAGATTTTGAGGTAGCCATATACCTTGCTAAAGTGTGAGGAAAAGCTTGAAGAGAATGCACAACAAAGAAGTGCAGAACACAAATTTCTTTTAAAGGACAACCAAGAGAACATAGATGTTGTGGAAATCAACAAAAGTTCAAGGATTGTAAATGAGGACAAAGCTCAAGGATATGCATATGAAATATTTCAAGATCTAATTGGTCCTTTTCATAGGATCATAAGTTTATTAAGTGAGCTCAAGACTATGAAGTATTGGGTGTACGATTTTAAACTTCTTGAAGGATTGAATGTATTTAGATTTGGTAGGAACCCATTCAAATGGGTGAACAAGGGAAATATTGGAGACGAAATTTGATTTCATATACATCAAGAGGATGCAAAACAAGAAATTGTCTTGAAGGGTAGTGAGGAGATTGAAGGTGCAAAGTGTAACAAGGAAGTTGCAAGAAGTGAAATATAAGTTCAAGGAATAGTTAATGCACATAAAATACATGAAAGGGGAGTAGAATACATAATTGTGGTAGACAAAAAGGAAGACAAGCGAGTTGTATTTATGAATGAGAATGTATTTCAAGAACATAATTGTTTTTGTAATCTATTTTTTTTGTGTAGATATAGTCAGACACATAAATTCTAAAAAACGAAAGTCAGTGTTTCATAAAGCAGCTAGGGAAGTCATGGGGAAGACAACTAAGTACCTTAAACACTTATGGAGAAGTGTATGAAGTAGAGTGGAGCATATTGCAAGATGGAAGACGTGCCTTGTTGGTAAAGAGAACTCCAATGAGAGAGACTACATATTTTGAAGTGGTCAAGAATCCAGGAAAGGATATGAGACCTGAAAAGTAAGAAGACAAAAATCAACCTTTTGAAAGGAAACAAGAAGACAAAATAAGAATTTCATAATCAATACAGTATGACATAGAACCTGAATAGAGTAAAAGCATAAATTGGCTTGAGGGAATTTCAAATGGTGAAGTGTATAGAGTTATGAAATGGACTATGCAACATGAAGGAAATGAAGAATATGCAAATCTTTCTCCTGGAATTAAGTCAATATGATGGATAATACTCCTTATGGGGGGTAATGCATTTGGAAAATAATCAACTATAATATCAACAAACTCATCCAACATAGCTTTAACGTCTATAGGTAAATTATCTAGATTTGTAGTAGTGAGTATTACCTTTGGCTTACCAATTAAAGAAAAATGTACCTCCTCTCTCTTATTGACTTCTTGCAGTAGCTCCTTCCCACTTATCAACAATACACTTGGACTAGCTTCTTCTTTGGCTCCTTCATCCTGCAAAGGAAACAACACGTGCGTGTGTCCATTTTTTTCTAGAGAATAAGTGTTCCTCCTACCATCATGAATGGTTTTTCTATCATACTACCATGGTCTTCCCAAAAAAACATGGCAAACATCCATAATGATTATGTCACATAACATCTCATCCTTGTAGCTACCAATTTGAATTTCCACCTTACACTGCTCATTCACCAAAACCTAATGTCCTTTTTGCAACCATGACACTTTATAGGGAGTGGGATGCACTGTCCTTTTTAGTCCCAAATTCTCTACCATTTCAATGGAAACCAAATTATATGTGCTACCACTATCAATAACAACTTTGCAACACTTACCTCCTAACTTGCATAGAGTCTTGGATATAATTTTCCTCTAGGTTCGCTCTTTAGCTTCCTTCTCTGATTTGATTATAACTCATTTCAACAACAATGATTCCCCTACCTCAGAAACTTCTTCTTGTGTGACTACCTTCACATGTTCTTCCTTTGCTTCCACTATATTTGAGTTTCTTTGACTTGTTGCCTTGTTCTCTGGACAGTCCCATGACATGTGTTCTATTTTACCACATGTGTAACATCTCATTTATCTGCCTCTTCCTTGATCTCTCGAGAAAATCTTATGCCTCTTGATTCTCCTCCTCTTGGTGATGGGTTGCTTAAACTTCCTTCCTCTTCTTTTGAGGGCTGAAATATCCCTCTATTAGGTTGTCCTCTACCTTTTGTTGGGCTCCTTCCTCTGTTTCTCTGGTTTTTCTTTCTGGACAACTTCTCTTCTTCCTTCAAAGTTGCTTGGTATGCATCTTCAACAGTTCTCCGGGACAAAAGGATGATTTCATATTGAATTTCATATCTCAAACCATTGATGTATCTAGCAACCTTCTCAGCATCTTTCTCAATGTGACCAACTCTAATGTTCAACATATAGAATTCTTATATGTATTCCTTTAATGTCATAGTTTTCTATCTAAGATTTTGCAATTGTATAAACAAATCCAGCTGATAATCCTTAGGCATGAACTTATCTTTAAATTTGTCCACCATTCTATCCCACCTCTTGATCTTAGATTTTCCTTTTCTTTTTCTATCTGTCTGCAACTCATCCCACCATAGAGCCACATGTCCCTTTAACCTAGTCACTGCACACTTCACCTTCTTCTCCTCTTCTACCTCTTCATAATCAAAATATTTATCCATGGAATTTATTGAGTCAAGCAATTCATCAACATTTAAATTACCTTTGTACATGGGCACTTCCATCTTAGGCCTGGATCCAACTTTTGTAACCATTCTTACTAATTTTTCCTCTGTTTCTTATCCTCCTAGAGCTCCTTTTGTTTCCTTGTGAGAGCATGTATCTTCACTCTCACTAACATATCCTATGTCAGGTTCTCTCCCTTGTGCTATCTCCATGGCCTCTATTAGGATCTGATCCTAACCCCTCTCCATGGGTCATTAGTTAGTAGGATATGTTTTCTATGTAATAAAGGTCGACATTAGTTAATAAGACCTAATAAATAAAGAAGAATAAGTCAATGTAAGAAGGCCTAATAGAGGCTTCCACTTCTAGAAAGATCTTCATCTAGAAGTTTCCTTAGAAGGCAGAATTAGTATAAATAAGAGTAGGAGGCATTGGATATCTTGTCTTGGAGATTATTATAATAGAGCTCTACCCTGTTGGAGGTTGCCCCCTCGAAGAGGCAAGTGAACATTGCTATAATAAGAAAGTTGCTCTTCTTGGTGATTATTTTGGTGATTATTCTGGTGTTCTTCTGATATTTTTCTGGATATATTGTTATTATTCTGTCATTTCCTGCTAGATATTTTATGTTCTGCATAATATATTGTATCAAGAATATTGCAAGTGGTATCATAACTCTTTCCAGGGCAAGACTTGTGGGCTAATTTTTTTTAGGGTAGAGATATATTCTGGCATCTTTAAGCTACAAATATTTGTCGTTACACGCATAAACCTGCAGTCGGGAAGTCATACATGCATGAAATAAAAGTGGTTCTTAAGTGCACATACGTTAGCCACCATTGTAACCCTTGTTGGTACCCCTTCGAGTGGTAGCGCATCAGAAAAAACCTATATACGGATCAACCTAGGCATCCTGAAGCCCTCCATAGATAAATCGATCGGTCGCCTGACTGCTATAGTTTCACTAAGAACATCACTCGAAAAGTGACTCTCTAGTACTTGGGTAGTCGGGTAGTAAGACTAAGGGTACAATCTAGCCTCCTTAGTTGGTGCCCTGAGATATTGGGCTGAGTAATATTGTTGGACCTCACACATATATAAGAGAGCTATAGCATGAGGAAAACCCTTGACTATAGATTCCCTGCAAACCCTAACCATTGGGAACAAAACAAAGAAAGAAAAGACAAGATCTATTGCAGTGCAACCTTTTCATCTGCATTGGGGTTGTGAAATTAATACAACTTTTGTCCTGTTAAGAATTTGGGCATTTCACCTCTACAATATTATTCAGTTCAGATTATAACTCTACAGGAATAAAAAAAAAGTCAGGGCTTGTCAGCACCCTTATTTGTGACCTAGCCCATTGCATTCCTCTCTTCATTCTGATCGCAGTGGTACCCTTCAATTTTAAGCCTTTTTTTCCTATGGACCCAATCCCCTCTGGGACGCCTTTCTTGATACCTATCCCATTGGATTCCTCTCTTTGTCCTAATCATTTGGGTACCTATCATTTTTAAGCCCATTTTTTCCATCCTGACACCTTCGTTTCTACCTAAGCCTTCACCATGCCTACCACTCGCTCTTAGTCCCAGGAAACCTCGGAGGATAGAATGTCCCACCTAGAACAACAAATTGCCGACAACATGGCTTCCCTCCACAATGAATTCACCACAACCCTTGACCAGCAAGTCAACAAATTGGTGCAACTCTTCATGGGTAAGAATGTTGAGCCAAACCCAAAAGAACTTCATTCTTCTCATTATGAACATACTCAATCCTCGCTCTCCCCTTGGGGTTCTCCACCTTCTTGGAATAAGGTGCCCAAAGTTGACATGCATAAATTTGATGGTTCCAACCCAACTGGGTGGGTTTCTCAAATGGAACAATACTTCTCCCTTCATGATATTCGAGATGATGAGACCAAACTCCATGTAGGGGTTTTGTACTTGGATCAAGAATGTTGGGAGTGGTGTCAGTGGCATAAGAAATGTTATCTAGGACCTCCCAATTGGAACATGTTCTCCAAAGCAGTTTGTGCCCGTTTTGATAGGGAATCACAATTTTTGGGCCAACTCACTAAGATGCGCCAAAATGGATCTGTCATAGACTTCATCACGATATTTGAACAGTTGGCTATCTATACTGAGGGCTTATCTGATGAATTTTATCTTGAATGTTCTATCAGTGGTATAAAAGAAGCTATCAAGGCTCATGTGAACATGCATAATCCTACAACTTGGTTGTAGGCATGTCAATTAGCGAGGGAAGCTGAGACCATCCTCTAAGCGCCATCCCTTAAGGCTATTTTTACCATCTGTTCTCACTCAGGGGATACACCTGCTCTGACCCAAAATTTGAAGGTCCAAAAGGTCTCTCCCATCGAAATGGCGGAACTTCGCAAGCAATGCCTTGGCTACTATTGTGATGAAAAGTATGCACAAGAACATAAATGTAGAGAACAAAAGTTATTCCATATTGATGCCTCATATTCCTCTTCATATGAATACATACCATTAGATGAGGCTTTAGACCAATAAGCAACTCAAATATGTGTTTCTATTGAAGATCCAGTTGTCTCGCCAATGGAATTCATGGACCTGGTCATCTCGCTTCATGCACTCTCATGTATTTTGGCCCCACTGACATTGAAGATCAAGGGCTACATTAAACATAGGGCGATTGTGGTGTTGATTGATAGTGGTAGCACCCATAATTTTATTCATCGCATGCTCACTAATGAGATCCATTGCTTTGTCCACCCTATTTCTAATTTTCAAATCCTCATCGTTAATGGCGGTACTATGAAGTGTGGGGCCGTTGTGAGAATGTCAAACTCCAAATGGGTGATTACTATATGAAAACCCACATGTTCTCTATTTCCATGGGTGGTTGTGATATTGTATTGGGCGTGGAATGGATTCGCACTTTGGGACCAATCACAATGGATTATCAATAATTATATATGAGCTTCACACAAGAAGCTCACCCCTATAATCGCAGGGGTCTCCAAGCGGGCTCTCCTAAAATCATCAAATCTTACAGGATGGAAAAA
This sequence comes from Picea mariana, assembly GCA_032191745.1. Lineage (NCBI taxonomy): Eukaryota > Viridiplantae > Streptophyta > Pinopsida > Pinales > Pinaceae > Picea > Picea mariana. The sequence continues at coordinate 113,938 of JASDQU010107298.1, forward strand.
CTCTTGAACAAAGGCCACCATGGTGTGATTGCTCAATTTAATTTCATCTAGGTCACTAAATAGGCCTCTCAGGTAGTTCCTCCTAGGATGCAACTCATCTTGGAAAAGTACCCCAAGATCTTTGATATTCCTACAACCTTACCTCCTTCCACGGGTGATCATGATCATAGCATCACTCTGCTTTTTGGCAGTCAACCCCCCAATGTACATCCCTACATATATCCCTTTTCTCAGAAAAATGAAATAGAAAAGATGGTATAGGAATTACTGGAGGCAAGGGTAATTCTCCCTAGTACTAGCCCATATTCTTCCCCAATGGTGATGGTTTTAAAGAAATAAGGTACTTGGCACATGTGCCCTAATTTTCATGCCTTGAATAAAATGACCATTAAAGATAAATTTCCCATTCCTATCATTGATGATTTGTTGGATGAACTACAAGGTTCCCGTGTATTCACCAAATTAGACCTTCGATCACCAAATCTGGATGAAGGAGGCAGATATTTCGAAGACTGTTTTCAGAACTCATGAGGGACACTATGAATTCTTGGTCATGCCTTTTGGCCTTTGCTATGCTCCATCCACCTTCCAAAGTCTGATGAATAAGCTATTTAAACCTTACATTCAGAAGTTTGTCTTAGTTTTCTTTGACGACATCCTCATTTATAGCCGCACCTGGGATAACCATCTTCTTCATGTGGACAAATTCCTTCACTTGCTCTAGGAAAACCAATTATTTGTCAAAAAGACCAAATGTTCATTTGGCACCAATAAAGTGGAATACTTGGGGCACATTGTTAGTAGAGATGGGGTAAAAGTGGACCCTAAAAATATACAAGCTATGCAAGAATGGACACACCCAACGATCTTAAAGCGCCTAAGAGGTTTTCTTGGTCTCACTGGCTATTAAAGGAAATTTGTCAACCATTATGGAAAAATTGTTAAGCCCTTGACTGACCTCCTTAAGAAGAATGAATTTAATTGGACACCTGCTACTAAGAAATCCTTCACAGAGTTAAAGAGGGCCATGTGCACTACCCCTATCGTAGTAGCTCTTGACTTCAACAAAACCTTTGTGGTGGAATCAGATGCTTCCGGCATGGGTATAGGTGTAGTGCTCACCCAAGATGGTCGACCCTTGGAATTTACTAGCCAAGCATTGAGTGGTCGCAATCTAGGCTGATCTACATATGAAAAAGAAATGACATCCATTCTCCATGCGGTGCACACCTAGTGACCATATATCTTGGGACATCATTTTCATATTAAAACATATCACCATAGCTTGAAATATTTTTTGGAGAAATGACTATCATCCCCAGAAGAAAGTAAGTGGCTGGCAAAAATGTTGGGTTATGATTATGAAATCATCTACAAAGAGGGAAAAGATAACATACTAGCAGAGGCATTATCAAGAAAACATGAGGAGAATGAATCCCTCTTTGCTTTATCCTTACCGGTCCCTGATTGGATTGAATAAGTGCACCAAGAGTGGTTAACGCACCAGACTACCTCCAAATTAATTCAACCTCTTCAGGAGGACCCTAATCCTCCCACTAGATACACTTGGTAGGATAATATTCTCCGATACAGGATCGCATGGTTCTCTCACCATCCTCAACACTCAATCCCGGGCTCTTAAATGAGTTGCACTCCTCAGCTATGGCGGGTCATTTGGGCTTCCAAAAGACACATGCTCGTGCTCGTCGTTATTTTTTTTGGCTAGACATAAAGAAGGATATACTTCAATTTGTCACAGAATGTGAGGTGTGCCAATGTAATAAAGATGAAACAATCAAGTCTCCAGGCGTCCTACAACCATTACCCATTCCAACTTCTCTGTGGACAAAAATCTCCATGGATTTTATAATGGGACTTTCTAAAGTTGGGAACAATTCTGTCATCATGGTGGTGGTTGATCGCCCCTCCAAGTATGCTCATTTTTGTCCCTTACCTCACCCTTTCACACCGACACTCATAGAACAAGTCTTCCTTGATCATATTTTCAAGCTACATGCCATGCCAACCTCTATTGTCTCTAATCGTGACCCAACTTTCACCAACACATTTTGGCAAGAGTTGTTTAAATTGAAGGGCACCTAATTGAACATGAGCACAACTTATCACCCCTAGTCTGACGGCTAAACGAAAGTAGTCAACAAATGTTTGGAAACCTACTTGCGTTGTTTTTCTTCAGACAAACAACACTAGTGGATGCAGTGGCTTCCTTCGGCAGAATGGTGGTACAATACTTCCTATCATACGACCACTAAAATGACCCCATATGAAGCGGTGTATAGCCAAAGGCCATCGACAATCATTACCTATCTTCCTGGCACATCCAAGGTCCAATCTATTGACATAATGTTGCAAGGTCGTACATCCACTCTAGCGGCTATGAAGGATAACCTCCACATGGCCCAAAATCACATGAAGCAACATGAAGACCAACATTGTTCATAAAGGGTTTTTCAAGAAGGTGATGAGGTGTTTCTCAGGCTCCAACCTTATTAGCAAACATCTCTCAAAGCTCAGGGACATCACAAATTGGCACCTAAGTTTTATGGACCCTACCATATCATCAAGCATATTGGTTCCATGGATTACAAATTGGCCCTTCCTTCTACTTCCAAAATCCATCCAGTGTTCCATGTTTCCTATCTGAAGAAAGTGGTGGGACAAAATTGCAGAGTCCAAACCATCCTGCCAAAATTAGATGAATAAGGCTCCCTGTGGCTCCAACCAAAAGCAATCCTCAATAACCGTGAACATTAGTTGTGTGGCCACACTATCAAGGAAGTCTTGATCAAGTGGAAGGACACAACACTAGAGGAGGTGACCTGGGAACCCGTGACCATACTTCAGTAGTTTCCGCACATGCAACCTTGATGACAAGGCTTCTTTTGAAAGGGGAGGGCATGCTAGGATCTTATCCTAACCCCTCTCCATGGGTCATTAGTTAGTAGGATATGTTTTCTATTTAATAAAGACCAACATTAGTTAATAAGGCCTAATAAATAAAGAAGAATAAGTAAATGTAAGAAGACCTAATAGAATCTTGTGCTTCTAGAAAGATCTTCCTCTAGAAGTTTCCTTAGAAGGTAGAATTAATATAAATAAGAGTAGGAGGCATTGTATATATTGTATTGGAGATTATTGTAATATATCTCTTCTCGGCTGGAGGTTTCCCCCTTGAAGAGGCAAGTGAACATTGCTATCATAATAAAGTTCCTCTTCGTGGTGACTATTCTGGTGTTATTTTGGTGTTCTTCTGATATTTTTCTGGATATATCATTATTATTGTGTCATTTCCTACTAGATATTTTTTGTTCTGCATAATATATTGTATTAGGAATATTGCAGCTTCCATCCTTGCCTGGATGTGCCTTATCTCGTAGTGTAACTCATCAGTTACCACATTCCTATCTCTTCCTCCTCACTTGGGTGGCATGATTCCTTAGATACAATGTTGCTCTGATACCAAAAATAATGGCAAATTACACCAACTTCAATCCACAATCATAGTGTTTTCAACACTTTGTCGCAGTCAATATCCTACTGCTTGTCTGACCTCATATCAACATAAGCATGCATTCAATTTTTTCCTTTTTCCTACAGAGCTAATTTTTTTTTTTGTTTGTTAATTGGTCTGGACCTTCTTGGCATCGGGATTAACCTTTGGCTTGAGAAATTGCGACTCAGGGGCATCTAAGCCGTCAAAATCACCCGGGGATTGCACCCGGCCTGAGCCACACCAACCCTTAACATGGTTGGATTTTTTTTCCCCGCAGGTTTCGAACCGATGACTTTTCAACATGGAGTGGCTTAACAACACACTCCGTCACCAACTGTCCTACACCTCGGGGACTCCTACAGAGCTAAATTGCGCTCTGTCATAAATAACTTTGCATGGAATTACCACTACGCGAATATAGCTCTACGCACGAAAGCATCAACAAACAATGTTGACAAAATCTGTTGCAGACAATTCTGCGCAAAATTCACTAGATGATGCAGGTGTATCGCAGGTCACTCTGTGCACGAAATCCTACAACAATACTAACTTGTAGTATATCTTTACGGGGTGTTCCACTGTGCCAAATCATGACTGTTTGTTCTTGCAAAGACAAATACTCATGAAATATTCTTTCGAACAAAATTTTAGAACTTAGCTGAAATTAATTATGCACGATCTTTCCTGTAGTCTCATAAACTCGTCATTCTTCCAAGATAACTTATACATAGAATTTAACAATTCAAACAACCACAACGTGACAAAATGCAAACACATAGTGTGACAACACCACACACTTTGTTCTTTCTTAATGTAAATGAAGGAATAAATTTGCATAGGAATCTTGTTCCTTCTTGGTCTTTTGGACCTTTCCGATCCACACTTTTTCACATTCAATCTCTCACACACACACTAACCTCTACCTCCTACAAAACATTCAATATATCTCGATCCCTCAGATAGCTCACAAACACATGAATCCAGAGTTATCTTAACAAAGGCCTAAACTAGATATCTATTAGTGATATTTAGCAACAGACTTAACACCTAAGACAAAAAACTCGATATCTAATCAAACAAACTCAACGAAAATGTCTTCTAGAGACATTTCATAATTATTACATATATAATAAAAGAAATTAGGGAACCAACTCCCTTGGTGAATGTTTGCAACCCATGAGGTCAATCTTAAGATTTACTGCGAGATGCTCCTGCATTAAAATATGTATTGAATACTTGGTGGGTGCATATGGACATTTATATATAAAGAATCCACATGTTCCATATCATTAATAAAGGCCACCCATCATATATCATTTATGTATAAAAAAGTGTAACTTTGACCACTTTGTGCAAAATTATTTGTTAATTTTAAAATTTAAATACATTTTTTCTTTTCAATTTTTTAAATGGATAAATCATTTTTTTCAATGGGGAATGTCTATTGGTGTGTGGGATAAATTTTTCATTAGTTAAAATTTATTGTTATAATACTTCTCTATGGTTTTGAACACGAATAATACTTCTCTGCGGTTTTTACCTTTTTTTACGAGCTATTACTCTTTGTGATGTGAACCATAATACTTCTCTATGGTTTTGATCTCTCGGTGAGGGGAAATTCTATGCAGTTTTCGGAATGCTCTCTATAATTTTGATTAATTTTTAGTTCTTACTTCCTCCACCCGTTGAGCACTTGGGTGTGCATTCGTAAATTAGTTCTGGCTTCTTCAACCGGATGAGCACCTGGACACGTTAAATCATGTGAGTCAATTTTAATTTAAAATATATTAACTTGTGAAAATTTAAGAGATTTAAATATATTTTATTTTTTTATCTATTTTTTAAGTTTAATAAGTAAAAGTTGATTTGAGAGACAATAATTAAGAAAATTATTTTCCATTTTTAAAGTCAATCCAAAATAATAATTGTTACTTTTTTCTCTTCTTTTCAATATGAGCACTCCACCACATATTCCAAAAATGCAACCTATTAGGGGGAGCCCCCCCAAAATCACCCTAAAGATCCTTTAAGATTATATGGAATCATTAGAAAAAATGAGAGAAGAGAGAGATGTCAAAAGCCAAATAGAGTTTAAATCATTAGAAAAGAGGAGTGGAGAAAGAGATGTAAAACTACAAATAGAGCTAGAGGCAATGCTTGATAAAACAATTAGACTCTTCAAAGATACCATTCAAACTCAAATAGAGGATAGATTCTTAGGGGTCAAGAGTGAATTACAAACAATGAAGGATAGGATTCAAGAAATGGAAAAACATAAACAATCAACCCAAGAAAGAGATGCTAAAGAAAATCACAACTTGAGAGATAGGATTAAAGAGCTAGAAGAAAAACTAACCAACAATTTGACCCTTAGTAATATGGAAAACCAATTGGATATCAAACCCATCAAAGAGGAAATGAATAAGCTAATTGAATTGGACCATGAGCATAATAAAAGAGCCTTGAACCTCATAATTATTGGTATGAAAGAACAACGAGAGGAGGATAAGCTAGCAATAGTAAAAGAAGAATTAAATAATAAATCACAAATTGATAAAACTTACCTCATACAAGCAAAGAGGCTAGGAAAAATAATTGATCACAAAGATAGGTTGATTCATGTCAAAGTAAGTCGTAATGACCATAAATATAACATACTCAGTAAATATCCAAGCTTAAAAGGGTTAGGAATATTTATAAATGAAGACCTCATTCTCGAAGACCAAGCTGAATTAAGGAAGGAAGTTCAAAAGGTAAAAGAAGTGAGGAAAGAAGGAAAATGGGAAATAATTAGAAATCGAAAATCTATTGTTAGGGATAGAGACCAGAAGGATAATAATAATAATAATCTATTTTTAAGGTCATGACCAAGACAAACACCAAACTGGTGTATGACACCCACTTGTTTGTGGGACAAGGGACCCCCTCTGCCCAACGATTTGAATGGTAAAATCTACGGAGGTATACATACCCTACCCCCCTCTGGATTTGAACTTGTGACCTCTTAGGAGGAAACACATGTTCTTAACCATTAGGCCCACTTAGGATCCTTTTTTGGAATTGTCGTGGCTTAAAGAATGTAAAATTGCTAGGAAAGACATTAGGGATGCTTCTAATGAGTTCCTAAAACTTGATAAGATCAATACATACAAATCCCTAATTAAAAGAAAAAGAAAAAGGTACTATATCAATAAAAGGAAAGAGAAACTTTCACAACTATCTAAGCTGGATCCAAAGAAGTTCTAGAGCCAAATTCTAAACAAAAATACTAAAGAAAATAATATGATTCCCTTAAGGGACTGGAATTCCTACCTTAAAAGTATTTAAGAGTTCCCTAATGCCATAGACACCATTCCTATTATCCCTATAGAGGATGCAGTTTTTTCTTTAGATGACATAGAGTCCGGGGTTAAGCAACTTGTAAATGGGAAAGCTAAGGACATTGAAGGTTACCAAGCTGAAATTTTTAAAATCGGAGGGCCTATCCTTATCCCTCACATACACAAGCTCTTCAATTTAGCAATCAAGCAGGGCTTCCCTAAACCCTGGATGCAAAGACTCATTGTTCCTATTTAAAAAAAAAGGATAGAAACATTCCCTCTAATTATAGCCTACCATTATGATTGGCCCGATTTTAGCCAAGCTTTATGGAATTATTTTGGAAAAGAAGATTAGCCTTTGGATCAAAAGTCATGGTAAAAGAGATAAAGGCCAGACCGGGTTTAGGAGATATCATTCAACTGTGGACCATCTTGTTACCTTTAGGATCATTGCAGAGGAGTTCTACAATACTAAAACCAATTTTTTTTGTTGTTTTGTTGACTTTAGAAAAGCTTTTGACATGGTTCCTATGAAAAACCTTTGGAATAGGTTGGAAGAGATAAAAGTGCCTCTCAAGTTGAGGGTTGTTGCAATAAGGATGTATGAGAATGTTATTGCTAATGAGGGTTGGTCGAAAGATATTAACTGCAATATTGGAGTCAAAGAAGGTTGTCCCTTATCCCCTACCCTTTTCTGGCATATACATTGACAAGTTAGAAGATTTTTTGGATAAAAAAGGTTGTGTCGGTCCTACTCTCACTAGTATAGTCATCAATCTTCTTCTTTATGTTGATGATATCGTTCTTATGGAAAGGAGTCCTCGTGATCTTGAAAACCAACTAAGAATCCTCAAGGAGTTTTGCTCCAATATGGGTATTAGCATTCATACCCATATTGGAGC